>VYZW01054433.1:2697-43236 GCA_013401315.1 Balaeniceps rex | reverse complement strand
TAGTCCACTGCAGATGGACTGGTGCTTATATATTGAATCACAGGTTCCCTCAAAGTGAAATATTTCATTGGCAAGTTGCTTGTAACTACTTATTGCTGCACCACAGGGCAAGCCAGTCAGCAAGACAAAAACCTATTAAAAACACTTTCTAAAGTTTTCACTCTGGGAGTAATGTACAGTACTAATTTTCTTATAGCAGTTTTGCATAAATACAAAGACTGGAAACTTCTCCCCAGATGTGTCTCAAGGCGGGAGTGAGACTCTTTGCAGAACCTCAGGAGTGCAAGGCCATGTTCACGCTGTCGTGCAAGGACGGGAGGAAAGGTAAAAATGGTTTTGAACAACTTCTTGCAGCCTCCTGAATGTGGACTGTGCAGGACTTCTACAGTTGTTGGTTTTGGGGTTTTTTTTTTAGATACTGACACTTCAGCTTCAGAAAGTAGAACAAAACTCTACAGTAGAGCACTAAAGATCATCTCACTGGGATTTCTCTGCTAGCTATCTGTTATGAGAGGAAAATATTCATTCTCACAGATTCTTGGGTGGTTGTTTATGGGGCTTATCTCCCAGCTGAGAAATTCCATAGCATAACAAAGAATTGCTTAATTAAATAAGCGATAGATCTGGTTCTTAGAACCCCTCTCAAATTTTACGTGGGAGTCNACCCCTCTCAAATTTTACGTGGGAGTCTGAAGACAGCAACCATGGGCCTTGTTCACAGATTTTTCCATAATTGAGTTACCTGCCTTCACGAAGAGGTCCTTGCACGGTGAACATTTGTGCAAAGGCATGGACAAGCAATGAAAACCACCACCACACTTCTGCTCCCAGAGAACGGCATATTTCACTTGAAATTGTCCCTTACAAACTTGGGTAATTGGTCCAAAGTGAAATAAATAGCTGTTATTCCAAACTTCAATAGAGGAGGAGCAGATGAGGGTAAGTGGGTAAGACTGGGATAAGAGAGTGGATTGAACATACTGAGATGTATGAGGCTTTAAAGGAAAATAATTTTGCTGTGATTGAGAGGATCGCTCCACAGGAAGGGTCCAAAGACAGGGCCAGAACAAGAAGTCTGGAAGGTTATTTTAGCAGCATTAATTTCAGCAGATTGAAATAGCCAAACCAAGTCCTTCAGCCAGGAGGAACAGTTGGATGGAGCAACTGGAGAAGTAACTGTGGATTTGTAAAACAAAGGGGTTACACTCTCTCTCCTGGCCTGCTGATGTGATTTTGCATGTTCTCTGCCATGCCCAAGTGCATGTGGAGTGCAGTCAGAGGCAAAGAGGAGAAGGGAGAGGCAGTGGGAAGTTGAACAAAAGTCCCGTGAAAAGAAAGTCTGGAGTAAAAATAGAATGAAAGCCCCATTCTGCTGGCATGGAGCCAGACGTGGCAATGCAACATATCTAGAAATAATACGGGTCTCAGATGGTGTTTACATGTCCATCTCTGTTTATATTGATGCCATATGACCATTATCACTGCGTACTAATGCGTGCACTGCACAGGTAGAGGGGACACCTCTGAACTATAGTGCAAAGCTGAGTAATTACATTAATTTATCACACACCTTTGGCTGCTTCACCACCTCCTCCCTTCTGAATACTCTCAGCCTTCCAAACAAGCCTTTATGGTAGAAAATCTTAAAGTGTTTAAGAGGGAGGAAACCAGTAGGGTTCTATAAAACCCAAATAAGGTATTACAGAAAATATCCTGAAACTACGTTGGCTCCGTCCTTCTTTTCCAGCAGTGCAAATCAGGAGTGACACCAGTGTAGTCACACTGCTGCTCTACTAGAAAACAACAACACAGATTAGATCAGAGATCCATACAGTGAAATTGTCTCCAGCACTAATCAGGCTTAATATCTCTTGTGAAGATATCTCTGTTAACCCTAACAAAGGTCACTATAGATCCTTAGCGCTAGTATCTCACTCATTTATCGATCCATGTCTTAAAAGCAGTTAAGTTTTTGTCACCACTATTGGTGTTCAGAGGTTACTCCAGAACATCTCTTCTCTGATGATGAACTCCTCCCTTTTTTCCCCAGCCTAAATGAACCTGAAATTGGTTTGTCTGTTCCCCACAATGAGATGAGATGAAAAAGTGACCTAAACTCTCTTGCAAAAAAAAAAAAAAAAAATCCCACCCCAAGCAGAGCAGCCCCTAGACTTGTGACCTCTCAGGACAGATCCTGATCCCCTCCATCCCCAACAAAGCCATTCCACTGGGTGGTAGGGACCTGAGGAGGGAGCAGGAGATGAAGCTTTGCTGAGGCTGGTTCCCCTGGTTTATAATAATCCTCTTGTGCTTCATCCCAGCCACTCACACGAGTCCTTTGTGTCAGACGGATACTTGGATTCAAGACTCATTGACAAACTAAACCAACAGTTCCTGTCAAAGAATTGCAGGGTTTCAGAACCATAAGCCAATATGCTGGAATCATTTTGAAAACAATAACCAAACCAGAATAACAACGGATAGCCGTGCTGTGCTTTTACCTTGATGGGGTTTAGGCAGTGGGATCCACAAGTAACTACCATGCTCCAGCAGGACATGTAATGTTTGTTATTTTCAAGAGTCTCCCCTCCCTGGCCCCCCACTAGCTCTTTTCTGTGGTTGCTGATACTCGTCCCTTCTTCATGGGACAGGACCATGAAATAGGTTTTGCTACTGCTGTCATATCTGCACTGCAGAGGCTTCCTGGATACTAACAGCAAGAAGGCAGCTTGTTTCTGGTGGGGTGTCCTCATCTCCTGTGGCTTCCCTTCCACATCCATCAGGTGAATGAGAATTGAAAATTGCCCCCCATCTCATCCAGACACAGGCATACCTGCAATGAATAAGAGCCATGGCTATTTATTACCTTCATAAATAACTGATTGCTGTTGAAGGTTTCAGGTTGTTCAGAGCAATTCTGTGAATAAGCAGCATTGAGTGAATACATCTACGCATACAAACCCAAAAGGGTTTTTTGGGTGCATGGGGGAATGTTCACTTGATCTATTTTTTATGATGAATGCAAAATTGCCTACAGACTCTTAGGTCTGCTTTAAACATTCAAGCCTCCTTCCATACAGGCACTTCCTAAATATAAACTCCCAAGAATCCATAATTGTGCCTATCCTATTGCCTCACTGACCAGCTTCGTATTTTACACTTCAAACACCAAATAAGAAGCATCTTCAGATATCATTATCACTGCATTTTCCTCATACGACACCTCTCCTTCATCACTTTTTGAAAAAGTCCTTTTATCTGCTTTTAAAGGACATGAACGCAAACAGAGAGAGTATGATTCAGGTCTCTGTACTCATGCCAGTCTGACTCAGGACAGTTTTAAATAAGTTTACTTCCACCAGTCACTATCTGCTTTGAGGTTACGTGGCTGAAATCCTATCATCAGAACCAGCCCTAGGAGTAGCTTAGTCAGCAAAGCAAGCAAACAAAAAAACCCTTGCATGCTCAAATATGCAGTGATGAATGAATTTTGCTTTTCTCTTTTTTTATATCAGCACATGGATATCTATACGTCTCCACTGATTTAATTTACAAGCGTATATAGCAGCAGTAGCAGAGCACTAAGATAAACCCACTATTTTAATAAAAAGCAAATCTAACAGAGAATGCGATTAGGTGTCTAGTGTTATGTCGCACAGCAGGAAAGAAGATTGAATAGTAAGGATTTTGCATCTGAAATATATTGGTAATTTAAAAGTCTTTGGGATTTGATGGCTCGGCATATTTGTGTATAATTCACCTCAGTTTGGCAGTTCAAGTACAGTCTGAAATTAAAGAAGTCTTCCTATAAGAAACTAAGATTTTGTGATTTCCATCAGTTTAAAGGGGAGCTAAGGGCTCTTCAAGCTACCAGTGACAACTTGGCAGCTCAGAAGGACAACCAGGCGCTTGGGTTAACGGTTTAACAGTGCAGAGATGTCTGCCTCCACTGATGCTGCAGAGTCACCTGCGGAGCACGGCCCCATCCAGGAGTTTCCTCCTGTTTGAAAGCTCTTTGGGGATATTCAAAAGATGGGTGCTGGTGCCAGCTCAGCTCTCAGTGGGAAAATACCCACATGGCAGAATCAGACATGCCAGAGCTGTCAGCCCAACAACCCCATGCAGCAAGAGAGGCTACAGACAACAACAGAGCGAGCGAGTTATCCTTTGGGTACCACATGGAAATACACGTACAACATGAAAACAGCAGGGTTGTTTCAATAGCGGCAGGACAGAATGGCTCTGAGTGCTAACTGTAATGGATCTTTTAAAAACATACGCTTTGAGTATCTGAAAATTTTTAATCTTAAATAGTAACTTTCAAAGCTGACCAGACAGAACCAAGGAGTTGTTTGATGCCTGAAATACCTGGCAGAAATCAATGCACCCCCACTTTGTCATTGGTTACTCAAGATATTTCTCCCCATTTCTGATTCTGTTTAGACATTAAGCAAGTGAAATACCCTTCAGTGATGCCATCCTACAGTTAAACCATGCTGCGTACCATGTGAATAAAACCTGGTTTCACAAGTTCTAATAAGTCAGTTTCATACAGGTGAATCCTGTCCCCAATACCTTTGATATGCAGAATTTGTACACAGCAGAGGGGAAGTCTGGCAGTGAATTTCTATTGCTCAAGGTCTGATCTCAATGCACAAAGCAAAGTCTTGAGATTAGAAAAATGCATTTGCTTCTGGGAAATATTCTACATGCATGAACATGTTAGGAAGACGGCCTCTCCTAACACTGGATTGTGATCTCTATCTGTGGCCCTTTGTTCAGAAGCAGAAAAAGGAGGGAGAGACTGGAGATGATCTGGATAAGAGGCTTAGGACTTACTGATATAGCTGCAAAGCAAAGGTGACTAAACGTTACCTGTTTGCCCAACCTCTGAAAAGCTCTGCCCAACAAACTGAGCAGTCGAAGGCAAGAACTGGCTAAAATACCAGGCATGGAGAAAGCTGAGATAACAAATAATTTTCTTGTTGATGCTTTTGCTGATGCAGCAGAGAATTACATGGGCCAGGGGGAGGAATAATCTGTGGTTTACAGGAGTTGCAGTTGTTGCTACATTTGCAAAGTTTTCGAAGTGGTTACGTGACCTTAGTCTGGCTTTTATGGAAAACAGAAATCCCATCCGACTTGCTGGCAAAGCTTCCTCCAGCTCTCAAGGCTACACATCAGCCAGCTCTCATCTTTGTCCTTTGTGACTGGCATCTCTATGCTGTTTTCCCCTCCTTCTGGCCCATGCCCCTAGGCTGGCTGCAGCATGCCATGAGAGCATCCACACTCTCCCCTCTCCACCCCAAGGTCCTCATGTCCCCACGCAAGTTACCTGGCCCTGGCCAGCTCAAACCTCTTGCCATCCTCCTGCTTGCACAACTTGCTCCCACTCCTGCATAGGAAAGAGACCCACAGAAGCCAGTCTCCCAATAATCCCTCAGAAATCACTTCTTCATCCAATAATATCTCTTACGAACCACTTAACCGAAGGACAGCAGATGACAGAGCATTAGTGTCTGCTTCTTTTAATGTATAAGCAAAACTGGAGCAGAAGACAGTTCAAACGAAGATTTCCAAATACGGGTTCATGCCTGGGTTCTACCAGATGATTCCTAAAGGTTGATTTAATCAGGGCTGACAACCTTTTAAGGATCCAGTCAACCTTTCTTAAGTGATGCAAAATAAACAGGGACAAAACTTTCACATTAATCTGAAACTGAACCCATAGGCTTTATGAAAGTTGACATCTGCATATGAGAAAATTACACATGGGCGATCAAAGTTTCTCTCTGACAGGATCTACTTCCATCCATATAGATCTGGGGATTTTATGTTTGCCAACAGACACACATACCGCATACATACTGGGCAGACTTCTCAAAGGTCATCCTGAAAACATGCTCTGTAGACTCCAGGCCCGTATCTCCAGCTGTTGCATGAATTAGGAACCAGGATTTGGTAAGGGAAGCCCTCACAGTTGCTTTATGACAGTGTCCCTCAAAGTGCCCATGAAGGTCAGAGCTATGCTGAGGGTTGCAAAAGGGCTCAAGGTGCAAATGCAGCAGTCTCCAGCAGTTCACCTCCTCCAGGGTAATGGAATAGCAGCAAACTATAACTGTTGCCTGCAGAGGTTTATATTCACCAAGCAGTGGCTAACTACCTTTAATTGCTGTCAGGTTCCCAGTGCCAGTGATGATATCTAAGAGGCTAAACCCTTGCAGCTAGGAATTATAGCTGATTTCCTTACCCTGGAGACAATCAACTCCCATTAGCTGAGGAGGATCTCGGGGAGCAGGGAAGTTGAAAGGGAGGTTAAGAAAGATTGCCCTGTGATGATGGGGTTCATCTGCTTCTTAGGGCATGATGCCCCATGATGAGCTCAGATACAGAGCTCATCCCAGGTTCCCTGAGTGACAGAAAGATAAATGAAGGAAAGCACCTGTACCTATCCAGCTCCTCCTGAGCAGAAACCATACGTCCTTCTGGCATCTTGACCCCATATGCTGAACAGCCCTAGGAAGCACACACATTATCTAAGAGATCTCCCAATACCCGGCCATCCACAGGCATAAGATGGAAGCAACCTGATGAAACACAGTGAAACTGGTCTTTCCAAAGGGTTCACAAGCACAGATGTTTTGGTAAATATGTGCTGTGACTGGCAAAGTTGTTTCATCTGCCTTCAGTATCACTAGATCCAGAATTACTTCCATATTATTCTCTTAGTTGTTAAACCAAGATCTTGAGGGAGAAATAGAAGGGGAGAAGCAGGGGGAGCATAACAGTCTCTTATGTTAAATCCACCTCATGTGCAAGCACATAAAGCCAGAGAAGTTTGCTGCCTCATGCTGTTAGTCTACGTCTCAGCTTTTGGCAGTGGAACAAAACCCTAGAAGCAGTCTGGAGGCATTCACATGTTTTGCTGCTTGCTTTGGCTACTGTCGAGCATCCTAAGCCCTGTGTGCTCTTTATAGAAATATGTTTGCAAGGCATTTTTCTGAAAATGGTCACAATGAAAATACCCACAAATTAGATTCCTCCACCCCCTCTTTTAAAAAAAGGTTATTAAAAAAGCTGATTTTCAAATTGTTCAAATAACAATGGCAACCTTATCCATAAGAAAATCAAAACAACCGGCTAAAATGGGTCTTTTAGACTACCCTCTCTATGCCTCATTTTTTATTCATAACAGCACATATTGTCTCCTGTGTGATCTTGCTAGGATATAAAATATATTCAGACTCTGACTCCTATCTAAGGAGGGTCTGAAAGCCTTTTCAGAGCACTCCTAGGGCAGTGCGTTTGACGCTGCATTCCCAGGAGGAGTGCAGCACCGTGCAGCACACCTGCACCAGCGTGAAGATGGCAGTTCTTCTGCCAGAAGTTACAAGGCAGCTGCAGATGACTATGGGGCATCAATCCAACACTCACTTTGCTTCTGAAGTTAATTTAGCAGCCTATATTGATTTCTCTGCTGCCTTGGCTAAGTGGTTTCTGTTGTGTTTTGAAGTTTTATGTTGCCTTTTGGTGCCGTGCAGAATACATTTTGCTCTGGCTTTCTGAAGCGCCTGCATTGTAAATGGAGCTGTGATCAGCCGCTTGACTACTCCTCAATACCTGACACTGCAACTCCACGTTTTTCCTTGGCAATTCAGGGTTAGGAATTGTCTCCAGTTATCCGTGTTACATTCCGTTTGGAAAGAGAGCTGAGGACAGTGAGAGCACATGGGAGAAGGGAGGACTTTAATCATGAACCAAATTACAACCTGGACAGCAAGCCAGTTGCTCTAGTTAGCTGTCCTGAGAGGGAAGGAAGGAAGCAAACCAAGAGTACATCACTTTGGAGACTTCCATCATCACTAAAATCACTTCACACCTGAAGTGACAGGAATGAAATTATCCTGATGATATTCCCCCAGTAGATGGATCAGAAAGAGCTGTTGAAATCTGCCCGTGAGTCTAAGTCCAGTTACTCTCAATCCTACTCATTAAGTTTGCTCCAGTTGCCATCAGCTCAAACTCTCTCCTAGTGCTGTACGAAGATGTGAAGTATGGCATAAAGGGCAAAGGAGCCGAATTTGATTGTTCTGGGTCCTTGCTCACGGTCTGATTGAAATATGAGGTATGATCTACTTTTCCTTCACATCAGAACAGCCTCAAACCGCTAGCTCTGAAACGAAACCCCTTTGAGGCTCCCTGATAACGCACTTCAGCAAGTATTTCACAATCAACATGAGTCTTGGTATTTCTGAAAGACGCCAGAATCATGCCAGCACATCTGTTCAGGCTGAATGACTGACTCATTTGGGCAAGTCCTTCGGCCTCTGTTTCTCTTCCTAATAAAATAAGGATAAAAATTAAACCCTCAGTAGACTGAAGTTCTCATCCCAGTTCCAAATATTTTTCCTCCATTTTTTTGATGTCCTTCAAGATAGAAGAAGGAGAATGCTTGATGGTTTTTTTCACTGCTGTCATTCTCATCTGCTGTTCATCACAAAACAGACTGGGGGATTTTTTTTTTTTAATACTGATATATGTCTTATCTTTACATGTCAAAAACCAAGGCAGAAAAATATTTTGGAATGTGAAAAATATAGAAAATATAAGGAGGGAATGGAATGGAATAGAAAAGGGAAAATGCTACATGAAGTACACGTTATTAAGAAAAGTGCTAAGAGAACTTACCCCAGCCTTGGGATAACAATATGTATTAAATGAAATAACGTGGCCTCTGCAAGTGGAATATAATAAGGAATACTCTAGGACCGTTTCTAATGTATCAGCTATTTAGGAAAAGGACTGGAAGATATCACTGAATGAAACAGATAGGAGACTGTTAAAGGGACATGTAACAGTCAGAGTTTTAATTTAATTTAATTAGGCTGATGATGGCCACTGGACCTTCAGCTGCACACTGTCATGGTTTTAACTCTCTCTGAAAGGCAAAGAGTAGGCCAGCAAGGGAGAATGGATCGGGTAGGTGGTATTTAAAGCATGCAACAGAAAGAAAGAGCAATGTCACATGTAAAAAAAATCAGAAGTGCAACAACCGAAAGACTGTCTTTGTTTTCCCCAAACCTGTTGAAGCTGTGGTATGTTTTACACATTAACCTCTCCATACCGTGAGCAGCACAGGGACAGACAATACTGAGGTGATAAGTCACTGAAGCAATAAAGCAACGCTTTATTAATGTCTGTGCTCCTAAAAATGCAACCCCAAATTCCTTCCAGATATTCAACCGGGTGATGGAAGTTTTATTTGTGGGTTAAATCATAGAGCAAACTGCAACCCTTATGCCCTCTTAAATCATGCAGCCTCCTTGGAATGACTAAAATTCCCTCTGAGTTGCATTACCCAGAGTTTGTAAATGTCTGGAAGGCATAAACCACTAATGCATGTAATTTTTCTTTTCCCTCCTGCCATTTCTCCATCTTTCCCACACAGATTGCTGCTTTCTCCCAACCACTTCAAGAACAGGATATATTTCTGTCTCAAAAACCATGCACTATCTCTCCGGATCCAGGGAGTCAGATTACACTGAGATTCAGAACATACTTCTTCGCTGAACAAATTAGACATTCATTTTTTTCCCTACAAGAAGCTATCTGCTTGCAAACCAGGTGTGACTTGGAGTGGTCACCTCCAGGGTTTCCTTCAGGGAGAATTTGAAGACCTTGGAGAGAAGTTATTGATTGTCACAGCCTGACTGTAGCCAAGAGCAAACGATACCTCAATGCACATGTGGTGCACAGTACTGAGCTGTGCTGGAGACAGAGCTGGACCCACTTATCAAGTTTCTTTGGATCATATCCTTGGACGAGGTGTTCCTACGCAAAACTGGCTCTGCTTCTTCCTTCAGCCCTCTGCAGGCTCCCATTTGCCCGGCACAGAAGGTTTCCTCCTGCAGGAGACGTGTTAAGCCACAACAAACCTGCTTAGCAGTTCTGTTCTGCTCTCCGTCATTTCTGCCAGATTCACTTTGTATGACATATAGCACCGGTTCCCAAGGAAATTTTTCACACACAACGAGCTTCTCTCCCATTCAAATACTCCCGAGTTAATAGCATATTCAGAAGGCCCTTATTTCTGTACCTTGTTTTCAAAGTAAGGCACTCAAAAGCCCCAAATGCCAAAGCCAAGGTGATCTGGGCCGCTTCACCTTTAATTTTCTGTCTCTCCAGCTCACTAATATGATGCGCTCTGTATCAAAAGTAGATTGGTTGAGTTTGAGTACTTGGATTGATTTTTTGCATAAGCTATACCTGGAGCTCTCTCAAACACATTTTTAGTCATCCTGCAGAAGGGCTTGGCATGAGCTCAGTCGTTGCTTCTCACGCTCACTTAGTGCAAACACCGATACATCTCGGAGGTGTGTGCATCCAAGGCCTTCTCTATTGGTCACCAAATCTGTGCTTCCGTGCAAGGGTTTTTCACAACCACCACACTAAAGTCACTCTCAACTTTGAATAACACATCTTTGAATAATAACTCTGGTATAAAATACCTGCGGTAAAGAGCAAAGGCAAAAAAAAGTCCCTCTCTGCTCAGTTGTATACTCAGAGTGATGGCAATAATAAACTAATAATTTTCTTACATATCTGTGTAACGCTACAGCGCTCTCAGATACTTATCCTTGAAATTTAAAACTCTACTTATATTCTGTTCCAGGCTTAACCTCCAGAAACCTTTGCAACAAGAAACGGACTTTTCTTGACTTCTCGTTGTGTTTACCTCTGCAAGGGTGATGAATATAAGGCTGGCAGCATCTCCAAGAGTTAAAAACAGAGTAATCACTTAACACACACAGGCTGAATTCAGATAAGGATAGGAAAATCAACGTGCTTTTCAAAACTCACCGTGACTAGCCATAACTTCTTCCATTTATGAAACTGATTCAGAAATGTTAAGACAACACGGATGTTCAGGCTGCTTCTGGTTGGGACAGAAATGCACAATTTTGTCACTGTCTTCCAAAGAAAACAAAGATGATATTGAAGGGGGATGAGGGAGGAAAGCAAATGCAACCCAAGATTTCTGATGCTGAAGTAGTTTGATATAAATGTAGCTCTATGAAGCTTGCAGGAAGTTGTTTTCAGAGTGTGTTTGTTTGCTCCTGAATTTTTTTACCCATCTTCCCAAGGCCGGTGACCTGTAACCACACATTACAGTGTTAGCTTTTGAACCTTTAAAAACCTGTCTGTAGGATTTTCATTTTGTTCACTCCAAAGGTAGACAGCACTGCAGCTCCTGCCTGGGATCTCACATGCCTCTACTGCCAGACAACGAATGCCTGCGTGCCAATAAGTTTCTGTGTCTGTTTTCATACCTGGGACTCTTGTAGTGGATAAATAAACACTGAAGTGGCACAACTAGTTCTGCGTGAAATCAGTGAATAGGCCTGAACTGGTGTTTGCTAACAAATCCCCGCTCCATTCATTTCCTCCTCCTCTTAGGAGGGTTCCTCTCTCCTTGGGCTGTCTTTTTTTTTTTTTAACTATTATCCTTACTTTTAAAACAAGCTAGAATATTTCTCAGTGCTGTGTATTCCTTTGAACCTCTGATCATTGCAACTATTCGCTTAATTGTGGGTTGGTTGGAGATACCAGGCATTCCAAATGAGCTTTTCCAGGTAGCAGGCAACCAAACCTTGCCAGGTTTACCAACTGCACTCAGCTCGGTGGAGTGAATCCAAGTGGGTTTGGCAAGTCAGCTGCTCCCACCACCCACGCATGAATGCACACCTACTGGTATTTTACTCGCCGAGCAACTCTTTCTTCTCCCCTTTGTCCCACCCACCACGGTTGCTTGGGCAGGAGGGGAATTTGTAGTTCAGCAGTTCAAAAGAGAGCTCGTTCATTCTGCACTGAAAACTGCGGCAGGGGCACGGCTGCCCTGTTCTGACTTGTCTGGAGCAATCAAGATGCTCCAGCACTTAGCTCCCATCTGAACAAGACACGTGGAAGTCCTCCTGCTGTCATACCAAGCAGTGTCTGGCATTCATAGAATCATAGAATCATAGAATCATTTGGTTGGAAAAGACCTTTAAGATCATCGAGTCCAACCATACCTGTCCACTACTAAACCATGTCCCTAAGCGCCTCGTCTGCCCATCTTTTAAATACCTCCAGGGATGGGGACTCCACCACTTCCCTGGGCAGCCTCTTCCAATACTTGACAACCCTCTCCATGAAGAAGTTTTTCCTAATATCCAATCTAAACCTCCCCTGGCGCAACTTGAGGCCATTTCCTCTTGTCCTATCACTTGCTACTTGGGAGAAAAGACCAACACCCACCTCGCTACACCCTCCTTTCAGGTCGTTGTAGAGGGCGAGAAGGTCTCCTCTCAGCCTCCTCTTCTCCAGGCTAAACAACCCCAGGTCCCTCAGCTGCTCCTCCTAAGACTTGTTCTCTAGACTGTTCACCAGCTTCGTTGCCCTTCTCTGGACACGCTCCAGCACCTCAATGTCCTTCTTGTACTGAGGGGCCCAAAACTGAACACAGTACTTGAGGTGCGGCCTCACCAGTGCCGAGCACAGGGGAAAGATGACTGCCCTGGTCCTGCTGGCCACACTATTTCTGATACAAGCCAGGATGCCATTGACCTTCTTGGCCACCTGGGCACACTGCTGGCTCATTGCAGGGTCCAACTTGCTCTTAAGCCTGGAGATGAGCGGGATTCTCTGCCGACATCTGAAGGAGCTTCTTGCTGCCAGGAAGCTGGGAGCCAAGGCATCAAAAAATCCACCCTCTTGCTTTTGCAAAGCAACACAATAATACCATGCAAGCTCCATGGCTACATAAAGCTCCAGTGAATAAGATATAAGAAACTAAATAAAAACAAAGGCCTTCAGCATTATAAGCACCTCAAACAATGTAAGGACTTATTTTTCATGTTTTATTACTTCCATCACTGTGTTTATTCTCCTTGCAAAATGCTCAGCATTCAGGCAATATTAAAAGCACCTGAACAGTAAATTTTTAAAAGGACACAGCCAACGCTCAAAACTTTGTTTTCTTCCCTTTTATCTACACCTATGAAAAAAACTGAATGAAAACACAAGTTAATATTTCTGGAAAACCAACAAAAACGCCTTTCTGCCTCCAGACTCCCAGCTGCCTTTCCACAGGAATCAGCTACAAAACGCACTCCCTGAAGTCCTGCTGACACTATTTGCTGATTATGGTGCACAGGGATTATCTGACCTGATAAAGCTGTTTTTTTTCTCCTCCTAACAGGGCAGTGCTCGTTTCAGGAGGCAAATGGCGTTTTTCAAAAGAAGCAGGGCAAATGTAAGAAGAAATATTGAATGCTGTATTTCTTCATTGATCACGGAAAATAAAAAGGATATATAAGTGGAAACTCTATCCTTCCTTCTACCCCTTGCAAATCATTGTACCTGAGGCAAACTCCACATCTCAGTTGGTAGGTAGTCAAAATGCTGCTGAAGGAAAGGTGATGCCCTGGTCCCAGAGTCACTCGCACCATTTGCCCCAGGAGGTCCAGGTGTTACTCTAAGATCAGACGTGTCCTGTGTGAAACAAATACAAGAAGGTTGGAGTCCTGCATTCGTCTACCTCACTCACCCTGGCTTGGAAATAAATGCAATTGAAACTAAGGGAAGGAGCTAATTCAACTTTGTTGTTAAATGCGATGCCTGTTTAATGCTCGGCATTGTGCTGATCCATTGCTGCTCCCTGCAAAGGGCACTCTCCCACAGCTTCTTTACGAGCCCATGGGATAAATAGAGGCCCGGGGACAGTGACAAATCCGACTGAAGCAAGCTTGTGTTTCTTACATCCTCATCTTACCTCCTGCCTTATCTGTAATTAATATCTGTAAAATGCTTTGAACTTTCTTTTTTTCTTATCTCAACCATTGTGCAGCCCCTGGATGCAATGGGTTGAAACAGTCTCCTGGAGGGATCTAAGCTGGCAAATGGGAGGAATCTCCACCTGCTGATCATTTGTGTTTTGCAGTATCAAACACGACTGTAGTCAAGCACTTCTTGCAAATTTTAATATTGATGTGGTTTACTTTGGTCAACAAGCTAAGTCTATTCAGTTCTGGTTCAGATCAAGCTGTGATTTTCCAAAGTGACTGACCAAGTTTCTCTCAACAGCTTGCTTCTGCAACGACTTGGGTGATAAGTACATGCCTGTGTAACACAAGAAACTTCAGGGAGGTCTAAGGAAGGGTTTATGAACCAAACCAATCTGAGGCAATGGTGATCTTAGTGGTGTCAAAATATGACCCATGTGGCTAGCTTGATTCCTCTGTATGTCTACAAATTTAATTCCATGAGGAGTATGAAGTACGAACGAAGGTTCTAATTTGTGACGAACAGTTGCACAAAGTAATATACTACGGAAAGATGCAAAGTAATTCAGCACCAGCCCGCTTCTTAATTTTTTTTATTTCTACTATCTCTAATTACAGGCATGAAATCCAGGTAATAAGTGGGTTACATTTTCTGCTAAGAAAATGATGTCTATAATTATAGGCACGTGTTCAACTGAGATATTGTGGCATCCAGTGCTTCCACAAAGATTATAATTGTCAACCTTTG
Source organism: Balaeniceps rex (assembly GCA_013401315.1). Taxonomy (NCBI): domain Eukaryota; kingdom Metazoa; phylum Chordata; class Aves; order Pelecaniformes; family Balaenicipitidae; genus Balaeniceps; species Balaeniceps rex. The sequence goes on along the minus strand of VYZW01054433.1, from coordinate 28,665 downwards.
CACTGTAATTAAGTCTAAATGGGAATCCTAATCGTTTTCCAAATGAGCAAACAGTAAGCCTATCTTGATTGGCTCTGTTGTGGCAATGAATGAAACTGATTTACTCTATGAGTTAATTAAGTTTTATGAAAGCCCATGCCCCCCTCTCCTCAAAACCCACATTGTCAGCAAATATTTGAGCTAATTAGTTCTGTATTGTTTTAATGCTCTCTGATAGCATTACCTGCATTATCCTATTAGGAGCCCTGGTTTTCTGCAACCTTGATTTCAAGTTCCCCCCCTCGGAGCAACTACTTTGCCTTTGATTCACCTGTTTCTTGGGTTCACGGCCTCCTTTTCCCTTCGAGGCTTATGATTTCAGCAAGGCTCATGAACAAAAGAGGATGCTATGCAGTTTGGTGCTCAGCTTTCCTTACAAATGCTCTTTATGCCTAACCATGACCTAACAGGCTCAGTGTAAGTGATCTCGTCTCACAGGCTTTCTTTTCACTGCTATTCATGTGGGATACTTTTTTTCCTATCAAATGCCAGTGCAGCCAGCCCAGCAGGATTCTGCTAAGCATGGACCACACGGGGAGGTCCTGTGGATTGCCGGATGCCATGTATCATCCCAGGTAAACAGTTACACACACGAGCCAACCAGAACCAACATGACTTGCTCTTGCCTTCTGTTCCCACATTCAACACAACGTAATCATCCACAACAGTTAAAGAGATCATTTGAACTCTCAGTTTGATTTGTTCCATTCCTACAAAGATAGCAATTGCATATAAGTATGAAGGAGAAGAGTCAGAAAACTCTTCCACATCGCTTCACAGCTCAGTCTCCCAAGGAAGCCACACACGTGTCCAGGAGACCCAGACATGGGTGCAGGTAGTGGCTGCTAGGAGCTGCCACAGCTGGGGATGGATAAGGGGGGAAATTTTGGATCCACTCATCAGCCAATACCAACAAGCACAGGTACACTAAGTCAGTGCAGATACACTGATTTATTATATGTGAAGACCACGTTTTGTTTCCCCACTATCTCTGTTCTCTCTCTGTTTTCTCACCTCAGTTTTTTGCCTAAAAGAACATAATTATTCTTCCTTTCATGAAGGACTTGAGCTGCAAAATAAATGCAGAGTAAAATGTTTCCAATGCACTTGCCCAAATATAATGATTTCTGCAATTTAGTGGAAAAAATCACAGAGCTGAAAAAATATATGTGCTTCCTGTGGCGAGAGCACCTGAAAGGCAATGAAATTCCATTACCTGAAACAAGCCCATAAACAGCATTACAGAGCAGCCACTTGTCAGTGCTAGATGCTATTTGTGGGAAGCCACTAATTGCAGCTTTCATAAAACGGTTTGACTCCCTTCCAGGCTGATGCACAGTGCATTCCAAGTGGGTGATTTAGAAACTGCAGAAAGCCAAATGCCCCAGCCACAGGGAAAAGCTGCCACTTTTAGACTCCCTAAGGAGAGCTCCCCAGCTGAGCAAGATGTTGGCCACTTCTTGTCAACTGCCTTCTGTGCTGTCAATGTCTCCTCCTCCATCAGAGCAACCATGAAAATCAGGGACCTCTGGGAGCAGGAATGGTAGCACACATTGTAAGGGGCAGCCTCTGCCTCCAGCAAATTCCTGGGATTTAGTATTATGGGAAAACTAGGCAGAAAGACTAAGATTGCAATCCATTTGCCTAAACAGAGACAGTTAATGTCACTTGAGATGTAATCCTCAAGGCATCATGGTACTAGCAGATACAATGCTGGACCTACAGGAGACCTCCTCCCTCCCGGAAGGACAGCTGGAGGTCAGGTGGGGCATGGTGAGCATCCCAAGTAGTTTGCGAAGACTATGGTTAAGCGACAGAGTCATGGCACAAATGACTTTCTCATGGCCATGCAATGAGCCCACAGTAGAAGTAGCTCTTTCCAGTCTAATGCTTTAGCAAAAGACCTTTCTTCCTCATTACCTTCCTTCTTATGTAACGTGGTCTCCCTTACAGAACAAATAAGGCAAATAAAATTTAAGTTAAAATTCTCATCTTCATTCTGAATCCAAAACACATTTGTTTCACCTCTGACCCTAGGATTGCTTCATATCTTGCCCCGTGAATCTATACAAATGACACAATAGGACATGCTTGATTGGCAGGTAGGAAAATTGGCATGCAGCAGTGTGATTCATCAGTCCTTTCAGAGCACACAGAGAAGACAATCTGCTGATGTTTGGATAGTTTGCATGTTCTTATCTCAGTGGAACTTGTTCACACAAGCAAGGTTTGATTTTCTGTTATCCTAAGCCTTGCCCTATACTTGTCCTGGTAGCTGAAAACAAGTTATTTTAGCCAAAGGCTCCAAAATTCTCACTCCTTTTTTTAATAAAAATAAACTGATCAGTGAATTTAAAAAAAAAGAAAAAAAAAAAAGGAAGAGAAAAAACCAGAACAGTATTTTCAGTGGCTCATGAGCTGGAAAACCAACATTTTTTAATGAGGGAAAAAAAAAGATTAAGGCCACTCAGCAGCTGAAAAAGCAAGCACTTATTAAAACAAAATATTTAATGTTCACAGCCATTCAATGGTTGGAAAAGCATGTTCTAATGACCATGTTTAATAATGTTTAGAGCCACCCAGGGTCTTGAAAAACAACTTCTTGCTTAACCTTATAGAGCTGCTGATTCTAATAAATAACATGCAGGTTGAACCCACGTGTAGTGAATTAGATTCCCTACCACTTCTGGGGAGAAAAGGGTTAAAAACCCAAAGCTCAAAGTACCTCTTTACTGTGAACTGAGGGACGTTAGAGACAGGTAAGTGGTGAGAGAAGAGGGGTGGGAAAGGGACAGAATGCTGCAGAAAGAAGCTGAGCTCTCTGCTATGCTTCCCAGTGGGGAATATCCAACATCCAGAGGGTCACCACATTGTCCCAGTATGAGAAACTGGAGAACAAATACAGGTTTTGTATTACCAGGAAAAGAGGGGAGATGATACCACTGCAGACACCCCTTGCACCTTCACAAACAGAAGGCACCAGAGATTGTAGCTGGGCAAAAGAAGCCAGGGGCAAAGGTGTGTCTCCAAGCACGTTGTAACATAAGGTATTCTTCTTCAGTTTGATAATCTAATGGCTTGTCCTGAGGCAGCATCACAGATGTCGTGATTTAACCCTGACAACAGATTTATTCAAAAGTTAATCATATTAACACAAATTATATTTGCTGGGGAACAGTCCTACTTTAGCTGGTTTGCTACTCAGAAATGGCCCGTGCATATTGAAAAATGGTCTTAATTTTGCTGCATTTAAAACAAAAAGGACTCAGGGTCTAGTCCTAGGAGAGCTGTGCTGTTGTGAACCAGCCCTCTGAGCCTTTCAGCAGCGTGACTGCCTTGAATTTGAAACAGTGCTGCAATTTGTTGTCAGTATTTTACACTCCTCTAATTTTCATACGTGGAAAATAAGGGCTTGGGGTCATCTCGCCTTGTTGATGGGGATTCAGGGAGTCATTCTGAATCCCTCTGTGCATTTGGAGCCTTTCCAGCAGCTCAGCACAGTACCTGCAAAGCAATTTGTCTTTGCAAAAATATTTTGCCATTTAAAGCCACTAAGTGGCAGGGAAAAGCAAGTCCTGAAAATATATGTTGTGCTTAGTGTTGGTTCATAGCTGTGCAGGCTGAGGGTTTTAAATGCAATGCAGTAACCCCTCCTAGAGAAACCAGTTAAGAGCACCCTTTCCACCCAGCAGAAACAGGAGAAATCAATGTACCTTAATCAAGGTATCAGATATAAGAGAGATCTATCAACAAATAGAAATAGGACCAGTCTGCCGGCATGGTGCCAGGCATCTGGCCAAGACTTTGTGCAAATAAAGACACGGTACGCTACAGGGAAGGCTCCCAGCACAGCGACGAGATGACAATCAGCTGCAGTGTTCCAGCTCGTGCTTGCAGAAGTCTGCTGTGCCCATCTGACCCTACATCAATGACCAACGCCGAGCTCAGACTGTAATTAAGATGATGACAGGAACTGCTCTGAACATCTGACTTCAGCTGCCTCAGAGAGGCAACTGGCATTTCTTGAGTAAAACTGGATGCTTCAGCTGTTTAATTTCAGATGACACTCATTTGCAATGTCCCGGCTCATAACAGTGACCTCCAGCCGAAGGAAGGTCTCCATTAAGGGCACACTAACCTGAATGCTTGCAATGTCAGAACCTCACCCTTCGTCCCCATGAAATAGTTTTCTATTCAGAAGGAAAACACAGTGGTTAGTGTTGCCATGCTGAAATGCTGGCTTTGTGTTCCCAGCTAAAAAGCATGTGCAGCTTTGGTGAAAAAGCCGTATCTGCCAAGAGACATCAGGTAATTTGAATCTATCGGCCACTTCAGATGCTGCCCATGGCCAGTAATGGGGGCACACCCATGGGAGGATTTGAGGTTCTGGTGCTTGGAGCAGAGAAACACAAGTAAATTGTCGATCTGTACAGTGATACAAGGAGTTGAATGGAGCTTTTAGGGTGCAGCGTGCTGGATGTTCATAGCCGGGAACCACACATCTGCCACAGAGCCCAAGCTATTTGTCAAGAGAGATTATTTACAAAAGTTGCATCTACACCACAGTGCCCTGCCTGGTCCACAGGAGCCCTTTGCAGTCTCCCCCAGCCCAAGCTGAGCCCTTTCTTCCATGAAGGAAGAGCTTAGCACAGAGGTGCAATGCTAGGAAAATTTGCAGCCTGGAGGGGTTGAGGCAGAGCACACACACAAGCTGAGGTCCCAGAGCTCCTTGGCTCTGTACCTGGAAGAGGCTCCCCTGAGAGTGTTAGCTCAGGTCTCAGGAGCCCTGGGAAGATCCCCAAACAACAGGTCCCAGCACCGATGCAGCAGCACGTGGATGCCTGCTGGGTGCCCCACTGTCTCAGTGTGCTCTCCTGCACTGCTGCAAGGGCATCACGCGAAGGAGGTTTAGCTCTCCACAGCTGCAAACGGCAGAAACCTTCATAAAACATGCTGCAAATCCCTCTGCTCCTTCCAGCACAGGGTTGCTGGTGATCCCACCACCATGTCCACCTCCCACCTCCAACCATCTGACCTTCTGCCAAGGGATGCCATGACTCTGTCTTGGTGGGCTCTGGCCTGTGTCCAGCTCGGTTGGCAGCACAGTGAGTATTCGGAGAATGGCTGGGAGACGTAGCCCTGCCCCACTGCCAGCCCAGGGAAACCCAGCCGACAGACAGCAGTTGGCCAGCTGGTAAACTTGGGTTTCCATTTCACTCCATAAAGACAATTACAATATCTGTGCACCACACACCCCTGCCTCTGACACATGGCATCGTCTGTTGGGAAAAACCCTTGGCAATAAGGGGAGAAAGGGGCCCTCTTACTCCTCAGCATTCAGAGATTGTGATTTCAACTGTCTTCTGGCTCCTGCACCCACCTGGGTTGCCCTCTACTTACTGGCAGGCAGAAAATTTTGAGGTTTTCCTAAAAATCCTGAGAGCTTTCAATTACCAGCATCGCATAGATGCAACTTTTTTATTTTTTCTGGATACCACAAAATCAAGAAACTGGCCCTTCCTCCCTCTTCTTTCCCTTATAAACTATTTTTAATTGGAGCTGAGATGGAAGTTAGATGGATGCTAAATGACCAGGTAGGGAGGGCTGCAAAAAATTAACATGGGGAAGGTATTCATTGCTGGGGATCGGCCCAAAAGAAGGATCCTGGGGGGAAAAAAAACAACAAAACCCACAAAGGATTGAAGGTAGCAGGTCAACGGGACCTGTTGCTCCCAGCAACGTTCAAGCACTCTGTAAGAAACTGGTAGTTGCTTCTCATGGGCCCTTTTTCCACTTTCTGCAAACATCCTGGTAAAATCCTGCAGCTTAGCGTCCCCAGCAGCGCCCACCACCTGCTCTTTCTAGCCTCCAGCCCTGGGTTTGTCCAGGCTCTCACAGATCCTGTGCAGATGAGAGCAGGCTACAAGAATCCTGGGGAGGAAGCACATGTCTTTCTCTATATCTAAATGAAAAATGCCCCGGATCCAGTTTCCTCCTCTTAAGATCGTGCGAAACACATGTGCTGTTTTCTCCCGAGGAGTTGTAGGGAACTACCTTAAGCCCTGTGACAGGTTTGGCAACAGCTGCAGCAAGATTAATGTTTTAACTACATTAGTATCCTGATTGGTACTAAGTGGTTTTTCACATATTTGCTCTTCCACAGTGGTACTACAGGATATTTACCCACTGGGAATGCTATACTTTAAACAATAAAAGGTCATGATTCTGTTCTCTCCTATACCAAATTTTCACTCAATTCCCAATGAATTTATTGGATTGCTCATGATTTTAAGGAGTGCAAAGAAAGAGAAACAGAAATAAAACTCCAGAGCTGAGGAGTAAGGATGTTAAAGTGCGGCAATGGGGAGGGCTGGCTGGGGAGGGCAGGTAACAAGGAATACTCTACTACAAAAGGACACCTCAGCATCCTCCAAATTTGTCCTGCTCCAGGAAGCTTTATGGGGTGAGAGCTGATGAGTAAACAGCATGAAACAAGTTGAGAAGTACAGATCTGATGTCAAGAGAAGCCAAACGCAGTAAAGTGAAATTGCATGGTTAAGAGAAATGGAAGGAAATGGAGATGGAGACACGTGGCTGTCGATGTGAAACCTGCACTTGCCTTGAGCTCCAGTGATAATTAAAAAGGGAGAATGGGGTCTGGCTGTGGTGGGAGATGACTGGAAACAAGTAGGATTCACCTTGTCCTGAGGAACAAGAAAATAACCAAAATGAAGTCAGTAATTAATCCACTCACTTCCTAGCGCAGTCCTGAAATGCAATTATAACCATTTCTTTTAGGATTATTATGATTTGTTTCATTGAATCTTTGTTTAACGATTTCTCTAAGAGAAAGAAAGAAGCTCTATCTGGAGAGCTATGTTGAAATGTCCTTATATTTAGCATGACAGCCTTTGCCAGCTGAGCCAAGCTGCAGAGATAGAGCTTTCCCTGATGATGCTGTCGCCTTCTTTGCAAAAAGAACAACAGAGGGACTAAAATTTGTCAGGACACGCTCGTGTCAATAGCTTTCTCAGCTGCCTTTATCCTCAAACCATCTCAAAGGTACTTAGCTCCCAGAGGGGATTCACAACCCAAACTTTTTTGTGAGGGAAAGGGAAAAGGGTGAGGGAAAGCTTCCGGGAATTTGGCCACATCTACTGTTCCAAATTTACTGCCTCACGTCTGAAAAAGTCCATGTAAGGCAAGACAGAACAATTACTCTTCAAAAAATATTCACCAGGCATAGCTTGTGGGGCAGTTGTTGAAGTGGACACATTTATAACCACATCATAGTAGTCCAAGAACAATGTGATTGCAGTTTGTGCATCATCAGCCCAGTGTCTAATACAATGAAAGTAAATTGGCTAAAGGAGCTTAGAAGAACAAAAGCCTTTTCTGCCATTCTCATTCAAATTGGGCTCGTAGTACTGAAGTCAACAAGCAGGAGTGTTATGCAGTTAGCTTCTGGTTGCAACCCATTTTGGGGCAAATTCAGGTTTGTGCTCTGAAAAACATTTTTAAACCATCCAGAAAAAATAAATTGGGCTTTTAGTAAAGGATTGCTATAAGCTAAAGATATCTAAGTGGCTCTAGTGACAATATTTCCTGATCTCAGAAACCGTTGTTCATTAAAAAAATGAAGACACTTCAAGTTGTTCAAAGGTTAAGCTCAAAGTACCAGGAACATAGTGAAAAACTTTAAAGCCTGGGCTTGGAAGGTGAAGTGGGAAAATAATGAGATGTTACTTAAACATCAAGTGAAAGGGTTGAAAATGCGTGAAAACATGGTGCTTTGCTTTGCTGAAAAAAGCCAAACCTTTGCAGTGAGTGTACCAGGCCTTGTGTTGGAAAATGGAGGCCTCTGAATCTGCAAGTATCATCACAGTGCAACAGAGGTTCACAAGAACATGAGGAGTTAAATCTTCCTTTCCACTGACAGGACTATTTTTTTCTCCTGCTCTGAGAAATAACCTGGTTAGACTCCTTGGAACAGCTGTTTTCTACCATCCTTGTCATCTGTTTTTCAAATTACCCAGATATTAAGTGATTATTTCTTAAGATTTCAGACTGAGAGCATCTGGAATTCTTGAAAACTCCCATCACTCCAGGTTTCCCTTCCACCTCCTTTACATCCTGTCTTCCTCTCTTTGGTCTCAAAATTAATTTTTCCCCTAACATGCTGTTGTTTTTGAACTTAGACATCTGGCAGGTTCTCAATTCAGAGGGTACAGGCATGCACACAGAGGAAGGGTATTAATTATTCTTCATGAATCCTGACTATTTTCAAAATCTTGTCCTTCTAGTAATAATTCCAAGGGAAAGGACCATCTGAGTTGATCGTAAAATGGCTGCTGTTGTAAGATAATTCCTCAAAAGCCTTTAGGGAACACAAGCTATGTGACCAGTGCTCAGCCTCTTGCTGAAATGAGGAAATTGCTCTTCTTCCCCTTCCATCTGGTGGATCTCCATCACAATGGTCGAATCCATGACCTTGCTGCCTAACCCTAGGCATATTCCAAAGGCGAGTCAGTGTCTAAGATGCGGACCACAGGCCTGAAGAGCTCGGTGGTGGAATATTAACCAATAAGTGTATGACCTGAAAGTTAGCATCAAACAGCAGGATGGGCAGGACGAGCATGGCTGTAAAGGAGCCGAGGGAGAGAATGACTGCATATATTAAAGAAATGAAACACGATGTCCCAGTTCATAGCATGATGCACTTTACAGATCTGTGACAACATGGCATCTCAAGACTTTAAATACAGCAAATGTATTTAAAGTATGTATTGGGGTTGTTCAGCCTGGAGAAGAGAAGGCTGCGGGGAGACCTTATTGTGGCCTTTCAGTACTTAAAGGGGGCCTATAGGAAAGATGGGGACAGTCTGTTTAGCAAGGCCTGTGGTGACAGGACAAGGGGTAATGGTTTTAAACTAAAGGAGGGTAGATTTAGGCTAGATATAAAGAAGAAATTTTTTACAATGAGGGTGGTGAAGCACTGGCACAGGTTGCCCAGAGAGGTAGTAGAGGCCCCATCCCTGGAAACATTCAAGGTGAGGTTGGACGGGGCTCTGAGCAACCTGATCTGGTTGAAGATGTCCCTGCTCACTGCAGGGGGGTTGGACTAGATGACCTCTAAAGGTCCCTTCCAACCCAAAACATTCTATGATTCTATGATTTCTATCATTTTGCTAGTTTTGTAATAAGATATTGCATATTCTTTAATTTGCCATCTGCTGCCCGTGTTACTCAACATACCTCCTAAATCAGGTATCCCTCACTATAATCGCACTTGGTCTCCCTCTGTCCAAACCATCAAACACACCTCTGCTCCTCTTGCACCTGCCTAAACTGATTCATCAGGGGTCAGCACTGCGTTCTCCTCTGCAACGCAGCAATAAAACAGGACTTGTGACTTCTCATTTGGTTTTCCTATACAGATTCCTTGACAGAATACACCAGGGACTCGAAATGAGTTTTATTTGTCTGCCTTCAGGTCATTTGTGGTGATTGCTTACTCCTTGTAAAGGTTACAATTGTCAGCACCGTGCTGCTTTGATGTAGCAGTCTGCCACTAAGAACAGCACACGCGGGCAACACATAGACGATAGCAATCTCTCCTGCTGCCACAACATCTCATCCTCATGATATCACCAAGGCTTGTAGGGACCTTATCTTGCAAGTCAGTCTTTCTCCCTGTGAATAAACACTGATGGATTTTGTGTCCTGGGTTGTCACCTGCAATGTGAAGGAGCAGAGGGGTGCGTGATCCCTGCTTGTGCAAGCCAGGCAACAGCCTCAGCGTTGGGTCCTGTTCCACGTGTGTGAGGGTGCTGAGTTGTTGGTCTGCTGAGAAATTGAGCAGTTTTGAATCTGCCTGTCTGAGCACGACTGAGAGGGAAATGTGTGAGTGATGTGGAGGGTCTGGGAGCGCTATATTATCTCACTCACTGTGACACAAAGGTCTTCACGACACCCTCGCCACGCTGTGGCCCATGAAGCTCACCCTGCTCAGAGACATCGGTTGGCAGATAATCTAGGCAAAAAGCTGTACCAGTGCAGCTACACATCTTTTGGTGTCTAAGGTGGGATCTCTATGTGGCAGGTGTACTGACTTGCTTGAAATGAGATTTAGCACCTGTAGCACATCACTGCAGACAGCCCTTAATGAAAAGTCCCGGGTCAGCAGTCAGAGGATGATCTTTGACCTAGGACCACTGTGGCTTGCAGGCTCATAAGCAACTAAAATGAAATAAGAGCAGTGTCCAGCAAGAATAACAGACTGAAGAAGGACCTTGAAAAGTATTCATCTACCTGATTGATCTGGATTGGACCGTGCTGAGCTTGGGAAATAAGCTCAGGACTGAAGTTATGCTGCTTTCTAAAGCTACCTGACACCATTGCTGCTGAATTAGCACCACTGAGGTCACTGAACGATGGGTTGAATTTTTGTCCCACCTGGATTTTGAACACTCGGCAGCTCCCAGGCACCAACACCCTTCCTTACAAGCATATCCATCATGACTGGCATTGATGGATTAGCCAAGGAGTGACTGGACATGAACTAATGAGCACCATTCGGCTAAGGCAGATGCATGCTAAAAGGGCAGCATAATGGGAGCTTTCATTCCACAGGATGCATCTGCACTGGAGACCTTGTCTGGCCACAGCTTTGCAAACCCACAAACCTCTAGTCTGTTTGGAATACGGAATATTGTACAGCTTCTGACAGCAACTAAGTGTAGGCAATGTCCTTGCCCTGCTGTGTGGCCTCCTCATGGCCCACGGAGCCAAACTAGCACAGCAGCCTCTGTGGAGGTGTCCAAACCCACCCACACCTATTGGGATAGGATCAGGGCATGCCATGAATGGTAGTAAAATATCTGCTGATGTTGACACCAGGACCACGGCTGGGTGGAAGCTGTGATGGTTAGATCCTCTTCTGAAAGACAGTTTAAGATGAAGAGACAAATGGGTAGAGACAGTTCCCAGGATCACAGGGGAAATTGAGATTCACGGGACACCCAACAGCCTCTCAAGACTACAAGCAGACCTCTAGCATGTTAGTGTCTGTCTGGAAGGGCAGGTCCTTCCTACAGCCCAAGGCAGCCATTTCCCTGCAGCTGTGCCCTAGGACCGAGCTCCCAGTCTCCATTCTCAGCCTTGCTCTGGTCCTGCCTCACTCCTCCTTGTCTGTTCTGTCTTCTTGTCCTCCCTTCCAGGTCTAAATTCATGGATCGACAGTCTCCGCATGCTATGGTAGGAATCTTCCTGTTCAAAAATTTCTCTGAACTAGAATTACCTAGAAACCTCAGAAGTGGCCAGTTTTATCTGTGAAAGGCAAAATTTTTCCTCTTCACGAGATGAGCTCCAGAATATTTTATTTAACGCCCTGGAGTCTGCAGCAACTGTTTCCCATTTGTAGCATCTTCTTTTCCATATGACACGTGCGACCAAAACCCTGATGCAAATACTGTGGCATTACATATCTTCATGAGTACACACTGTCACATTCTCTTTTGAAGATAACTGGCAGCATGCTGGATGCAAAGAACAGCTGGAAGTAGGGAAGCAAGAGGGAGATCAGATGAAACTGTGAGTAAATACCATAGGGATTGTGTAGTGTGGGCGTTAGCTGGGAGATTCCTAGAAAACAACACTAAAATAACAGCCCCTTGGCTTTAAAAGTTATTTACTTGTTTATCTAGACCCAAACATCAATTGGCAGAGAGCTGCTAGGGGCAAATAAAGGTATAGCCAATGCAGATTTGATGGTTGCTTTTTGTCAGAAAGGTACATCTCACACCCATCAAATATTTAATTAATACCCACAGAACTTTAGGAATCTGCCACAGGGTTTCTCTTCCCAGAGTTTCAGCCTGGGAGAGGCAGCTCAGCAGAGCACGTTACAGCACGGATCTTCCTCAGCGCGACATCTGGCAACAGAATGGTAATTGATGTTGTATAAAAAATAGATCATCTGTATGCTATTTTCCACCCTCCTCAGGAGGGAACCTTTTAATTGGCTGATAATATCCCCGCTTTAGTCTGTCCTCTGAGAGGATTATATAAATCAGGCATCTAAAAGGTCAAGGGATTCCCAGGGGAGGATCCATAAAGAACAGAAAGTTTATGCCGCAGCTGTCCTACCACCTCCCCCCAAGACACGCAGAGGAACCACAGAGGTCCAAATCCCCCCCTCGCACGGCCAAGAAGCTCCTGTTGAGCAAAAACTCCCAGTAATGAATATTTGATTCTGTCTCACCAGGAAAATCCCAGTGAGTGGCACCATCCAGCCACCAGTTCTGGCTGTAAATTTGCAGGGGAGGGGAGTTTGGCCTCCCCTCCACTCACTGCAGCCCCTGCAGCAGGAGATGGCAGCCACGCAGCCTGCCTTCCCGGTGGGGTCTGTGCGTGGCGTGTTTGGTGGGAGACTCTCCTGACACCGTCCATCCTCCGGGCTGCTCCAGGAGCGACCGCTCTCAGCTGCCACTTACTGCGCTTATAACGTGCCCCGAGAGATGTATTGAGCTTGTGCTTCCTCTGAGCAGCCAGATGAATTTGCAAGCTGCCTTTCCCCATGACACACACCTATTGCTTTCTGCCGTGCCTGAGGTCCCCCGCCAGCTCTCACAGCGAGCGCAGCCCATTCTCCCCATGCCCCTGTTTGCACAAGGCAGCAAGAACCCCTCAGTCAGGCTGTGCCGCACGGCCCTGGCACCCGCTCGCTGCTGGAGCTGCAGGGTGGAAGAAGAATCTGACCCCTGCCCCAGCAGAAGCTGGTGCCCGGAGGCTGCAAGGGACGGGCACGGCCATTTGCTCCCTGTCACAATTCCTGCTGCCCTCTTCCCCATCAGGCACGGGCTGTGCTTTTCCTATTCTTAGGGCTACAGCTGTTAGAAGGAGGCGGCGGCCCCGCTGCAATTCCCTGCATTGCATCCAAGTGCTTTGGCCATTCTGGTTTTCTCTGGTTTGCAAATTCATTAAGCCAAAAAGAGGGAGAGGGCACGATCTTAATATGGAACGGGGGAGCTGCATGCAAGGGCGGTTTGCTGACCAGCCACTCAAAGGCACAGACATGGGCATGCAAATTAAATGACAAGCAGCCAGGCCGTAGTAAGGATAAGGTGGGAGGAAATTAAAGGTGGGCAGTGAAAGAGCATTTGTAACTGTGATGCTGCAGCATAACTGCACCCCCTGCCAGGGGACTCCAGCCTAGGGGCAGGAAGAAAATTGGTATCCTGCCCCAGAGACCAGAGTATTTCACTAACTCAAATTAGCATGAGGATGGGTTACAGAGAATGATTTACTTAACTGAGCAAAGCCAAAGCTTGGGCAGAATTGGTTTGCAACCAGCCGCATCTGGCCATGTGACTACATCATGGTGGGTTAATGACAGAACCCCAAAGTCAGATCAATTCATGGTCTTTGGCTTCAAAAGGGAAATCAAAAAATAACGACAGAAAAAGAGCATCTATTTGCCTTCATTTCCTGCATTGATGAAGTTGCTTCCAATACTTGCAATTACTCTCTTCTTGAGAAAGGAATTAATTAGCATCATAATATATCTTCAAAGTTCCAGGAAGAATAAAGGGATCTGGCACAAAGCGGGATTTGTGGCATGGAAATCAGCCCCTCATCTAAACAGCAGGGGTGACTGTACAGGCATATTAGTGTGAAACAGGGGGATGCACTTCTATTTGCTGCTGGATAAATTTTGATGAATAAATCAAAATCCCTGTCATGCCTGGAGGTGCTAGTAAGGCACCTAGTGTTAAAGGAAGATCAGTAATTGCTGTGTGCTAAGGGTAGGTTCAGCTCCGCAGAAAGCAACAGGAATGTTGTCACAGAGTTTGGGGGGACAGAGATCAGGCACCGAGCCTGTGCTACGGCTGAGAATACGCTACCTTCTCCCAAGCGCTAATTCAGGAGCCTCCACGCGAGAGGTGCATCTCCCTCCTGAGCCACCAAAGTCCAACATGTTTTAAGTTAGGCAAAAATCATGCATTTATATCCTCAGACGATTTCAGCTACCAGCACTACTGCTAAAATATTATGTTCTTTATGCCCTATTTATTGAGGCAGCTTGATAGCATATCTGGAGACACTCTGTAGACACGTTGAAAAAGGCATCCCTGTGTCAGACAGCACGGGCCGCAGAAATGAAAGACGATGTAAAAACAGATGAAGGCATTTCATCATAGATCCGCTGTTTGAAAAATTCAGAAGCGTAATAAAGTGACAGGCAGCAAGAGTCACAACCTGCCACACATCTAAATGCCACCGTAGCAGTTAGGAGCACGTTGTAAATCATGGCAGAAGATGACTCGGAGGTGGTATCTGAAGGACAAATAGCCATTGCTTCATCGGCCACTGACACTCAGGCAAGCCGTGGCCATGGTGGGCTGTGTCACTCGGAAAATGATGAGGCAAATAATGTCAAACCTGAAATGTGATCCTTACAGCCCTACCTGACTTGAGTGGAAAAGTCTGAAATAAAACAGATGTTGGAAGCGAAGAATGATTTTTATGTATTCTCTAAAAATAGCGACTGGCATCTGTCAGTGCGTCTCACATTCTTCCTTGAAGGTTGTTTCTGACATTAAACAAGAGTGTAGATAATAATTATCTCATACTTAATAGAAAGGAGGGTGGAAACAAAAGCGGTGACTTGAAAGGCAATTACGTTTTGCAGTTGAGGATGAGCGTGCAGGTGCAAGCAGTCACTGAGCAACCCGCTGCCTCGGACAGAGCCATTTGAGACGGCTGCACTTGTTATCCTCAATCTGTTTACAGAGAGGTAATTGAAAGTAGAGATGTCTATCAGGCCAAGTGTAACAGTTTGTTCATGCTTTTCTGCCCTTTCAGTGTGGATGAAGCGATGGCAGGAGAGATAAAGGACGCAAGGTGTGAAACCTATCTGATTGGCACCAGGAAACGTTGTGACGGGCACCCTGTCAAGTTCACCACCACAACGATGTTATTTTTACAGCTTGTGACTCATTTCAGTTTGTGCAACTGTTACAAAGCTGCTTCTGGCCATGGGGGCATATGCTTGACCAGAGTGCGATTCAGGATGGATTTCGGGCAGGCTGCCGTATCTGTGCCTTAAAAAGGCAGTCCTGGGAGCAGAGCTCCCAAACCCGCTGGTGCACAGGGCAGCTGTGCCTGGAGCAGAATAGGTGCCATTAGCTGCGTACCCAGGACGTGCCCAGGAAAGAGGGGCTTCTGGCTTCACTTTGCCACTTCATTTACTCCATTTTACAGTCTTCGCCTACTGTTTTCTTAATGCTGTAACAGGAAAACTCTGTATTAGGAACTTTCAATCAAAAATTGGTGGTGAGTGAAACATGCAGGGTTTTCTTCTCCTTTTCGGACCAGGAGCTGTGCACTGGGCAGACTTCCTAGAGTGTGCTGCAGATTCCCAGAGTCACACCTATGATGACCATTCCTGCAAAAACATGTGCTGACACAACAAATCAATACTGACACATGTAAAAAGGTAGCGAGGAAAAGAATATTTCTGGGATATGATTTTTTTTCCCAAATTCAGAAACTTTTCTGCTTAGAAGACCCCTTGAAGCCAGTGAAGATAAAGCGTAAGATGGAAAGCGTAAGGAACTGGGCTGTAGGTAAGCCCAGCTCAAGCCATAACTAAAGCCTCTCCACATGCAGCTCTGTCAATACTTCTCACTGCAGGAGGGAAAAAAATTCTTATTCCTATTGCATTTCCTTCTGCCCCACGTGCCTAAATTGCTCATAGCATAACCTACCTTGGAGAAGTAACAGGCAAAACCCAAGATACTTAGTATTCTCCTGTTTTAGCCCCTTTATGCTAGTCAAGGACAACAGTTCAGGTGAGGAAATTAGCTTGAAAGTCATGGCAAGGCTGTGTGTTAAGTCAGAGATGCTGCGTGTATATCGTGCTCACACGGTAGCAACAGCAACAGCCAAGTAGAAAAAGAAAAATCATGCCTTCTCGCCTAAGGCAAAGTGCCAGCCATGCAGTAGGGAAGCAAGTGAATATTTGGAAAGAGTTGGCATGGAGAGGGTAAAACTGCTGCTCTAGCTGCAGACTGCTAAATGCCACCGCAGACATTTCCTCAGTGCCATGATTACTGGGGAACGTCACTCAAAGGAAAATCTAGAAAGTAGCATCGAATGCTGGAAGAAATAAGGAAAATTAGGCTATTCTATACCCCCACCAGATTTAGAAGAACAAAGTCAGGCACAGGAAACTTCAGATCATGTTGTCACTCATTGCATTGTTTAATCCATTGCTAAAAAGAGAATTTGAAACGTTATTTATTATTTGGAAGAAGAGAAAAAATAAAACTGGCACAATGGAAAGAGGAGAAGGGCTCACAGCGGTCCTGGTCCTAAAGAAAACAATCTAACAACACTTTATGAGAAAAACAGAGATGTATGACATTTGGACTAAGCTCCAAGTATCTCCCTGCTTTTTGGGATGATCTTATTATCAGATTTGATTCTGGGCTATGTTTGGTGAAAAACAGATTAAAATAAAAAACGTATAGAGAAGAAAACACCATCCTATTTCTCAAACCTTCTGAGTAAGCTTTGTTAGAGGTTGCTTAACAGTTCAGACATTCCCTGCATGCACATATGTGAAACAAAACCCACCAGCCATGCTAACCCAAATCCCATTTATTCATTTTCATGCTCTTTTGTCCTTGACGCTCCAGCTGGCACCAGCAGTGGGCACAGCAAGTAGCGGGGAGCATCCCCCATGCCTCGGCAGCTCTGGAGGAAGGGCTGTGAGAAGTCTCAGTAGGAAGCCTGCATGGCAAAGATTTTTTTTTTTCACCCCTTTTTGAAGGCACAACGTGACTGAAGAACTTAGATAAGGCTCCAAATGCATCTGTCCTTTGGGGTGAGTACTTGCAGCCAGAGCCTGTTGTACAGACCAAGGCTGAAGATTCCCACTGTCACAGACAGGAACTGGCTTAGGCTCCACACATATGATTTCTTCCTTTTCTTTTCCATAACGAAGCAGCAGTTCCAGCTATGGGATTGCATTCCTTGCCGGCACAGATGATTGTACTGCACTGGAATGCCCCACAGTCAGCTTGCTGGAGAAGGAAAGTAGCAAAGAGAACCCCTGGAGTTTTAACTGATTTTAAAAAAAAAAAAAAAAAATCATGGATGAATGTGACTCCTTGTATGCTAATAAACAAACAATACAAAACACTGCCAAATCTACTAGAGGGTTGACTTTAGGGCTGAGATTTGTGGCTAGCCAGAACCCAAATCCAAACCCAGCCCTGGCTCCCTCCCAGGCGAGTCTGAATTTCATGTCTTTAGCTTTTCTAATGCTGTTGCTTATGCAGGGCCTGAAACTAGCCAACATCCTCATGGTAAGTTTGGTTTCCTTCTTGCTCTGAGGGCCAGGGAATGGCAGAGCGGAGCACAGAGGGCTGTTTGTCTTTTGCAACCTGTCTTCAGCTCCATAGATCAATTTGTGAAATTAAATTCAAGGCGTGAATGGCCCCGCCGCCCAACTGCTCCAGTATCGATTTAGCCCACGCTGTCTGTGCCCCACACAATATTTATGCCAAAGAGCATAAAAAAAAAAAGAAAAAAAATGCTGCTTCTTCAATATACTCTGACATTCAGCAGAAAAAGAAATGAAGGAGGGGAGGAAAGGGGGAAGGAAAGGGGAAAACAGTCAGTTCCCAGGATGAAAAGCACAGACATGTGTGTCAAATGGTTTTGTCTGGAGCAGTGGGACCAGGTGGCAGGAGGATGCTGCAGTTAGGAAAATACTCAGTTTTCCTTCCTAGCAGACGTGCCTGCATAATTGCAATTTGGCCGTGCCGTGTTGGTCCCCTGCAAGCTTTGCTGAGGCAAAACTCCCTCAGAGGTTAAATTATTTAGCATGTCAGGAATGAAGAGGGGAAAAATCTGGTTCAAAGTTACCTGCTGGAGGATTTTGATGCAGAAGAGTCAATCAATAGGGAAAAATATAAATAAAGCCCTCACTCAAATTTTTCTTGAGGTCTGGATGATAATCTCCCATTGCAGGGATAACACGGATAATCTGAGCAGGCAGATCCCCAGCTGACTTTAACAAGGCTGCTCTTCGCAGTGTTTTTGAAGCTTAGCCCTGTAGTAGCCACGCTCAGAGTCTGGTGAGCTGGAAGCTGCATGCAAACCCAGAGCCGGTGAGCAAGGATGTGTGTTAGCGCCCAAAACCAAACCTGCTGCTCTCAAAACAAGGATATGCGGTAAATCTTTGCAGGACTTGCTCTAAACTCATACCTCTGAGCCAACATTCACCAGGATATCCAAGAGAACAGGGAGCTACTCTTATATTTCTCATTTACCCACCCACAACTCATCAGTTGTTTTTACCAGGGAGAAGAAATGTCAAAAGCAGCTTCTTCCCCAGCCCAGGTGAGGGGCTGAACAGATTCACTAATTAGCTTGGTGGCACTGCTACCCATCTTTTTCTCTCTTGCCCTCCATTTGCCATCTGGGATATTACAATTCACTCCGATCTTTCAACCGCTTCCCCTTTATTCACCTCTCTTTTGTATTTCCCTTTCTGCAAATACTCCAGCAAATGAGCTCCCTGGCAGGAACAAAGGCATTTAAGGCTAATGTTGGTACCCCTGCAGGAAAATGATTTTTTAATTTATCATCATGTATAGACCTAGGAAATATGTCCTAGGCTAGACTTTTTTTTTTTTTTTCCTGGTACAGGTCATCCAAAACATTTCACAAGTTTGGGCTGATTAATGTGAAATTCTTTCGGTAGAAAAACGAGTAGTGGTGGGGGGAATAACAATGTTTGTCTTTCACATTCAGAGAATGAAATAATTCTGGCTTTCAGCTGCACTTAGTTTTATATTTACATCAGTTTTATAGAGGAAGTCTTTTAAAGTCTCAGAAATTAAAAAAACATTAGTTTGGTAAAAAATAATCTCTTTTCTTTATCTGACTTCCATTTTTCTTAAATAATGCAAAAATTATTTTCAGTTGAAAGGAGTTATTCTTCCTATTCTCCTAACAGTTATGTGTCATTAGTGCCCTGTAAGAGCTACATTTAGCCAATGAGCTAATAGAAATAAACCATATGATTGGCAAAGACAACTCTAATTAGAAAGATTTCCAACAAATTGACCACAGATGAGATAAAGGGCAGGATAAGTAAAAGTGCCATATAAATTACTTGCCATGAATTATCTGCCAGCTCAAGCAAACTGACAGTAATAGACCTAGGCAGCATATTCTGTCACCTTTCGTTTCAGATCCTGATTTTTTTCCAGTGAAATCAGTAGCAAAAATCCAGCTATGCTCACTAGAGAAAGGTGTAAGAAATTTAACTTCTAGCAGGGCATTTTGCGCATCAGAGATGGCTTTTGTGTCTCCATGTGCAATTTCTCTCTCCTTGCCTTGTACCTTGAATCCTGCACTTCTGAGGATTTTAGTGTGACCCATAAATGAGCCAGATTCAGGTCCCGAGCCTGAAGGACCACAGCAAGCACATCATCAGGTATGCAGGTAAGAGAGAGAAGAGCATCATCTCCAGAGACCATTGCTTGCTGTTATGGCACTGGCTTGAAAACAAGGAAAGGGGAATATTTCTCCCTAGACCGATCCAAGCAGAGGTGCCCAAGCTGGGAGCTTGTACCTGAACAAGGGGCAGCACCACCATGGCCACCCCAGCAGAAGCAGCTCTGGAAGCCAACCTGTCTGCAAGCCTCTCGCTGGGTCCAACTGCCAGCTATTCATGTCTGCCAATGGCCTGTGGATTTTGGAAAGTACTTCATCAGTTTCCAATGGAGCATATTTAAAAAGAAAAAAAGACTCTTAAAACCATCAGAAGTCAATATTCAGGACGACATGTATTGATGTGTCCATCCAGGGAGACAAAGGCCTCGCAGACTCCTCTCAGTTGAAAGCAAGGCTGGCGTGCGGGAAAAGGCAGGAAAAGACTCTTAAGGATGGTTTCCAAGTCTTTGGTTTTCATGTTGCCAAGAACATTTTCTGCACTGGACAAGGGCGCGGACAGCATGTTAAACAAGGCCTCGTAACAGCTATCTGCAGGGATTGTATCAGACGGCATGATAAATCATTTCAAATAAAGGTATGGGATGATATCCAGAGACTTCAGGCTTCAATCTAATTAGGCATCTGGGAGCAGTGCTGAGCTGCTGGATGAGCAGGGGGTTGTGCACAGATCCAGGTCGCTATGGCCAGTACCTACCCTTAGGGCACATCCAGACCTCCCACCCTGTTTGGGTATGACGCTGTGGGGTACCATCGAGGTGGCCAGCAGGATTAGTGATGGTGGTGGTCTCGGTGGGGAGGGACAAACGGGATAAGTGTGCTACGTACCCTTAAATCGGTGTACAGGGGGAAAAAAAATCACCTTGTAATAAGGTTCCAGCACCAGGAAGCTAGTGTTTCTTCTGGTGACACGTCAAGACCCATGACATCATGCCTCGGTGTCATGGCCCTGCATCATTTTATGATGAGGTAATCGGGTCAGCCCCGGAGTAAGGGCCCTTTAAATCAAGCGGCGAGAGTCAGGGGCTGTTTCTGATCGAATGACAGCCCTGGGGAGAAGGTGCCATTCACAGCCTCCAGAATGGGCCTGTCACGCAGCTGCAGATCTCAGGAGGGAGGGGGGGGGAAGAAAAAAACCAACCCAACACCCAGGTGTTTGTAGTTTGTCCTTGCTTGGAGGCAGCCAGATGCTTTAGCATTTCGGAAAGAGAATAGGAGGTGGGGGAAGGGGAAGGGAAAGAAATACCCTCTGGTTTTCACAAGGAGACAGAAACGGGAGAGTCCATTAGATGTTAATAAATTATCCTGCAATACTCTGGGCAGACGAGGCCTGCTCCTTAACTCCATATCTAGCAGCGCTGAGCAGAGATGCCAGTTTATACACATCCGACACGCATAAACTGCAATATTTTGCAATAACCTGCCGGACTACGTGGGGCTCTCCCCTGCTGCACCAAATGCTTCCTAACGGTCCACCACCGTGATTTAAGACCAGGGTGAATATGTGACCTGCAAGGCTAGTTAAAGCACTAAAATAAATTGCCAGAGGAGGATATGGAACCATCATCATCGGCAATTTTTAACGGCAGGTTCGACATCCTGCCTGCAACCAGAGGGATGGAGCAAATAACCTTGCTAAGTCCTTTCCGATGTAGTTTTTATGTTTTCATGGTTTAGAGAAGCAGCATTGAGAGCTCTGAGGCCTGTTCCACGTGTTTGCTGCTGCTGCCTGACCAGGAAAAAACAGAAGAAACTTAAATAGTAGAATACCATTTACACTTATTTTATTTCTCTTAATCGTGGTCTATTAAATGGCCTTCAAATCCAGTTTTAGAGGCCTTCCCCCTTCACAGCTCTCAATATATGGTAGGCCAAGGAAGAGGCTCTGCCTTCACCACGAGAGATGTTTCCAACAGCAAAGGTTTGCAGTGCTTACATCCACCTCAGATTACAGCCTTGTCTGGAGCAAATACCCTGGCAACGGGTTCAGCAAACTCTCTGCTATGTAGACCTGCAGACGTAGCTCAGTCCCAACCTGCGGTCTGGGGACTGTCCTCTTCCAAATCCACCAGACACAGAGCTAAATCCTGGAAAGGGCTTTTGCTGCCTCACACGAAGTTTGATGGAGGGGAGTGTCTAGGTAACAACCTGAACTGGTAAATTAAAAATAGGTTTTACTTGTGATCCGAACATCCCTCCAGGCTTCAAAGCCAGGAGGCGAACCGCAGCAAGCCAACCCATGTGTTATTTTTTAATCATCTCAGAACTTTTAAGTTGATCTCCTGAGTTTTGCAGGGTGGATGTATGAGATTTGAAGGCCTGAGTCTGGCAGAATTGAAACGGTGCCAGATCTGAGCCCGATAGTTGAGGTACAAAGTGTTTCCCAGGAGGATGCTAAGCACCCTCACCTCTGGTCCAAATCATTTTGCTGTGGGGGCTTACTCTGCCAGTGGGTGCACTCGAAGCCTCACAGGACTGAGTCAGCAGTGCACTGGTTACACCATTTACCCAAATGAAGATAATGGCATGACAAGCAAAATCAATTTTCATATGGTCTCTAAGCTGAGATTTGCTTCCAGAGGTTAAAGACACAGGGCAATACCCTTCAATGAAGCTAAACAATTTATAGCGGCTGAGGATCTATCCTTCAGAGCTTAACTGCTAAGGGCAGGGAGAAATTAATTTCTGAATCCAGTGCGTGTTCAGCCAGGCTTAAAGTAAATGAGGATTATTATTCTTTTCAGGTGAAAAGCAGATTATAGAAATAAACATACACAGTAGGTTCAAAAGAAAGACTCCAGGGAGACAGCTGGATTCAGAAAGAAATTAGTCAGAAAGCAACTTCTGAAAGCATTGAGTATTCTTTGCCATTTCCCAATCGATTCTTAACTCAGAAAGCAAGAAAACAGCCAACACTTCTAATAGCTGCTTTTGGAAGCGCAGTCTGCCCAGCAGCATGATTTGTGGGGCTTGCTTGAGTTCCTGGCAGTCACTGCAGATGAATCAGTGGTTTCTTTTTTAACATCTTCTGTGATAATAGTCTGGCAGCGAGGAGAAGTGTTGATTTCCTGCAATTCAGCTTTGCGGGATGCTGTCCTCTTTGGTAAAGCAGACATTAAGATTCAAAATCCGAGAAGGCCTTAATGTAGAGAATATGTCCTAAAAATACCCACGCTGCAGATTGATTTTCCCCTTGCCAACAAGTTTACGCATTTTTTTTTTCCCATCTGATATGAGTGCCACACTCTCAAGCACTTGGCTAAATGAACAATAATACCATTTCTTTACTTCAGGTCCCCGCAGTTTTGGCTCCCTTGTCTCCCTTCTCAAAGCACATGCAGAGATGCTGCATAAGTGCAGGCTGAATCTGGGGTAGGAGAAGACCTGGGAATCAGACCAGTTGCCGCCCCTTCAGCTCCATCAGGGTATTTCCAATCCAAACCCTGCTTTTCTTCCCCCTGTAAAACAGGTAAGCTGGGTCTTGCTATTAAACAGTGCGTAGCTCCAGGAAAATAAACAAATAAATAAAAGACCTCTGTGGGATCACTGCTAACCAGCAATATTTCTATCACCCAGTCTTCCTAGCACAATCTCTTCAGTAATTAATAGTGGCATAGTTTGGACCATTGAGGCAAATCACAGTGTAGCACCCAAAATATTGGCTTGGGACCTCTCCCTGTGAAAGCTCCCACTAATCTCTCCAGGAGGGGCTCAGACCAGTTCAAACAATCAAGCCTCAATGATTCCTCAACGACTAATGAAATCTGGCAAGGAAAAAGAAGATAAATGGGGGGGAAAACCAAAACAAAACCCTTGCCAGTGCGCAGGGGAGTTTTTCGAGGTCTCTGCATTAGGAGACAAAAGCCTCTCACACGCTTAGCTCAGCTTGACGCTATTGACAGCCGAACCTGTGCAGCAGATTTCTCTCAGCGTGAATTCTTGTCCCTGAAGTGTGCTTTATCCCCTCTAAACAGCAAACAACAAAACAAATTAGCAGAGGAGTCACTTCAGTTCTTGAAGATATAGCCATTGACTACAGGCTTTGCCTTCCACCTCCACATAAACACCAGCCAAGTCCTGCACAAACAAATCATCTGGAGAACAGATTGAAAAAAAAGAAAAAAAAAAAAACAAAACACCAAACAGCAAAACACTAAACATAGCCTTCTTTTCACTTCTTCCAGCACTCAACCAGGCACAGTAAGTGGATGTTTCCCTAGGGCTGAGTGAGAGTTGAATTAGTGCTTTACAAACAGGTGAAGTACATAGCCAAACCTGTCGTTTCTCAGCTTAAGGGTAAAAAGTTGGTAGTATAATAGTTCATATCCCCAGCATTGCTCACGCACAAGCAGGACTGACCAAGCATGTGCGTAAAAGCTGCTGCTAACTTGCTTTTCCTTTTCAAATGTTTCAGTGTTTGACACTTTCTGCATGGCTTGCAACAACAAGGAATCAATAATATTTTTCTTGTCTTTATGCTTTCTTTAGTTTACTACTAAAAAATAATGGGGAAGATCTGTTCCAGTTCATCATTCGGCCCAGTGCATTTAGAAATTCAAGGGATGGGCAAGGGTCTTCC
Organism: Balaeniceps rex; assembly: GCA_013401315.1. Lineage (NCBI taxonomy): Eukaryota > Metazoa > Chordata > Aves > Pelecaniformes > Balaenicipitidae > Balaeniceps > Balaeniceps rex. The sequence continues at coordinate 4,514 of VYZW01054433.1, read as the reverse complement.
GATTCTTTCTTCAAACACTGAATCCGGCCCACTTTTGAGGTCTCTCAAATGTTACGATGGTCCTTCCTAGCTCTCATTGTAAAGAAGACATGGCAGGTACTGCCTCCCTGGCCCTCATCAGTCCTTCACGGAGTCAAAGGCTCACACAGTACATCTTCCTATACATTATCACTACCTTTAAAACCAAAAATAGAAACCATGGGTGTTGTAGCATTGATCCCCCAAAATACTTATACTTCCTCTGACTGGCGCTTTGGCCATTCAGTGCTTTACAGTTGGGGATGAAAGCCTTTGGCATGCTGAACCCAGCTCAATGCCACTGACAGCTGAACCTTTGACTAGCCCCAACTGACGTGAGAGAAATTTTGGCTTCTCTGTACAGTCGTTCTGGCCTTCCTTTACACTTCACCTGGGATCTGGGATCCTGACATTATTTAGGGTTCCTGAGAGCAAAGACATCTTAGTTTGATTTAGCCTTTGGCTTGAGATCATAGAATCATTTGGTTGGAAAAAACCTTTAAGATCATCAAGTCCAACTGTACCTGTCCACTACTAAACCATGTCCCTAAGCACCTCGTCTGCCCGTCTTTTAAATACCTCCAAGGATGGGGACTCCACCACTTCCCTGGGCAGCCTGTTCCAATACTTGACAACCCTCTCCATGAGGAAGTTTTTCCTAATATCTAATCTAAACCTCCCCTGGTGCAACTTGAGGCCATTGCCTCTTGTCCTATCACTTGCTACTTGGGAGAAGAGACCAACACCCACCTCGCTACAACCTCCTCTCAGGTAGTTGTGGAGAGGAGATCATCTACACTGGCTCGTGCTGACCAGTGTGTTCCTCTGCACGGCGCAAATACACATAGGCATCGCAAAGAATTATTAGCCACACTGAGATCTCCTTGAAACATGATTTTGCTGCCCTCTTTCCCTATGTTGTTAATGTATTATCTCTCCATTTTGTTATTTTTATCACTTGAAGCACAAGGAGTGAGAAGAAGAAAGGGACCTTGTTAGGCATCCAGCGCTGTATCTTAGGATGTGATTCAAGCCCCTTGTTCACAACCACAGCAAACATGATTTGTGTGGGGTACCAAAGACAGGGATTAGCAGGGTAAAAACACCACCCCCTTCTCCTGGTGGGCTTACACTGACACAGAGCCACAGGGATCAGGGCAGTCCCCATATTCACTGTCTTCACAGACACATTTTTCTCAGATGCTTACACATCCTCCAACGGCCCTTGCTGCATCTCCTGTGTTCAAGAGGCTTTGGTAGATGCAGTTGCTGAGCCCTTTCGCAGAGCTTTCTGCAGCACCTACTTACGGTCCTGAAGGAACGTGAGACCACAATTCACAGGAAAGGAGGTTCAGAGATAGAAAGTGCACAGGAAGAAACATGACCTGCATCTCAAGCAACAAGTCCACCACTGCTCCTCTGCCAGGAAAAGCCACAGTGAAGTCAATAACTCTCACTCAGCCAAGACCAACAGTTCCAGAGCAGAGAATAAACTGATCCCTCCTTAAGCCATGTCTTTTCCTTGCCCTTCCCCACAGCAAAACAACTTGTGTGCGTTAATGATGCACCTCCTGAACTCGAGTGTCCTTTTCCAGCAGTACCTAGTGTTTCAGCTGACACCTGGGGAGGATTCCTGCAGGCAGGACTCCCCCCGCAAAGCAAGTGCCAACTACAGGTGTGAGGAACCAAGGCATTTTTCCTGTGCCTTTCAGTATATCAGAATAAGTAAAGACTGAGTCCCAGTCCCAGTCCCAGTCCTGGAACCAGTCTACTTCTGCTCCTAGTCTGGACCTCCAGCT
>VYZW01054431.1:5568-23564 GCA_013401315.1 Balaeniceps rex | reverse complement strand
TTAATTCATGTTTTGGCTAACCAGTGCTTCATCCTCACTGCTTATTCTTACCTGGTCTATCTGAATCAAGTTAGTATGGACATGCAAACATATGTTATTAGCACACCCTTTATTTTCCTATCAAGACATACCTTTAGAAATGATAATAAAGTAATGAAGAGAACCATGTGCGCCATCCAGCAGGGAAAGATCATCCCGACATCAGTCCTTAAGATAAAAGCCAATACCCAAAGATAGTCTGAAGACTAATACAGACAGAAGGTTGCCCTGAGAATCTTTTGGTCCTTTTGCATCATCTTGATGCACATAAAAAAGAGCTGCACAAAGAGGAGCCTCTGCTAGAATACAAAGAGGAGCCTCAACAAGAGCAATGCAGACAACCTGTATAATTTGGATTATATGTTCTGAGTCTTCTCTGACAGTAGTTTTACTGGGAGTTTTTGAGTTGGATAAATGCATGGTGGCATTGGAAGTGCATGCAACAGGAAAAGGTCCTGCCCTGAAAATAATACAACTGACTGTCCTAACTTTTAAAATGGGTGAGCTGGGTAGTAGTTCTCCATGACCTTGTGAACCTCTCCACCATCTTGCTAGAGTTGTAGAAGCTTCAGCAATAAAAAAAAATCTTGTTCCAAATAGGTGCATGCCTTGAGTATCTTTTCTGGTTCTGATGTGGTTTTGAGCAAGAATTTTTAAAAGTATCCTATGAAATATTAAAGCAAGCCAGCCATATCCGAAGCATAAAATCCATTAACACAGGTTACAGGAATAGGTTGCTCAAGAGTAGTGCTGTTAATTAGGGTGCACAGTTTTGTGTAACTTTTGCATATTGTATGAATTCACAATATTTTAGTCTAAGTAAAGAATGAGAAATGATGTTTGAGAAACATCTCTAAAAATAGAACTATTTTACCAAACTAATACTGTAAAAATAATGAGACTATTTCATCACCCCTCGTACTGAATGTAATAGCACGAGGCCCTAAAGGGTTAAGTTACAGAACTTAGCATGCCCCACACATTTTGTCAAGAAGAGAAAATCTGTGCACAACACTGCAAAATAGAATTGCCTAGTGAAAAAGAACAAAAGCACACATGAGTAGGAGCTGGTTTCAAATACATGTTTTGAAATCAATAAATGAGTCACACTTGAATTTTTACAGAAAGCCAAGGGTGCTGCTCTTCTATTTTCTTCCTCTGAAAACACTCTTAACATACCATTTGCAGCTTGATATCGACTGCCATTGATGACTTCCTTGAATTTCCAGATAGCACTGTTTATAAGGAAAGAAGGCAGTTGGGTGCACCTAGACCTTGTTATTCAGTATTGAATGTATTGACAACAGGACAATAATTTTTCCCAAATTTCAGAGAAACAAAATGGCATCACCCAATATAACAGCAGCTTGGGAAGTCCGCGAGAGAGCATCTCTTTTCGTAGACCTTTACATTGTCATCTGTAATTTTTAATGATCTGCTTTTCTTTACTTCTTATCACCTTATTGGAAATTAGGACCATAACATTATCGTGCTTTCTCTGATTACCTTTTCTATAAAATTTTTGTCCTTGAAGTCTGAAAAAGTGTCCAATACAGTGATCTTTGAATGCCACACAAGCAATATATTTTATTTTGCTCTTGGTATTGAGAAAGGGGAAAGCAAAAAGAAATATCATATTTTCTGTCCTTTAAGTTTGTAATATAATATAATGTAATAAAATACAATGTAATGAAACTCCCCCTGCTTCTGATTGCTGTTACTCCTACCAATAATGCTACCAGGTTTTTATTAGCAGAGGTGGAGAAGTTTGTAAAAAATATTTTGATACTTTGGATAAATCTATACACATACCCACGTGTGCAGTGTAGCAGCAGCATAACTGTGTAATATGTTGTATGTTATTAAATATCATTGCAGTGCTTAAATCAAAATTCTGGACAACATCTAAACACAGTCCTTAGTTGTTTACATCAGTAGATGTTGTGTGAGCTGTTGGAGTTCAAGCTTGGGCCTTGTAGTTTATTCCATTTCTCCTAATAAGTACATGTGGGAATGACATGCAAAATCGGCAATATCAGGTTTGGGGTTTTTTTAATAATGCACATAGAGTTAACTAGAAGTATATGGGACATCTTGAATCAAAGAATTCTCCTCATTGTCTTACTTATCTATGAGAGAAATCACAAAAGAGTAATCGGGCAATAGAAGGAAGGAAATAATTCCCACAGAAAGTTTGCAACATGCCAGTGTGCTTAATATCTAGAAACGTTAATGATGACACATTTATATTTGTATAGACTGAACAGTAGAAGAGATAATGGCATCTTTGACCCTAGAAATTAATATCTTAGTATTAATGGTTTAACATGTTACATATATTGAAAAATTGTTTAAAATAATTGAAATAGATTTAATTCTCCTTTTTCTTATTTCAATAACTGTAGTCAGAAAAACCTTTTTAATGGTGTAATCCCATAACCAACCAAAGTACTTAGTTACACATCCTGCTTTACTGTACATCTGAGCTCTGGGACTCTCCCGCCAAAATGCATCCCCTGATTTATCTTCTGTCTAAACTATTCCTTACATTCTGTGCTGCAGCCTTTGATATTCCCTGTGACATCATGAGACAGCTGTGTTACATTGTGTTTAAGCAGTACTAAACCTTTAAACTTTAAACGAATATTTTTCTTCTTGGAGGTATAAATAGAATATGTAATAAGCATCTGTGGGATATGCAATTAATGTCACTTGTGAGGAAAGACCTTCATGATGCACTTGGGTTTTGGCACTCTTAAATTATGAGCTCTTTACTACACTCATGGGATAAATTCCATATCCCCCAGATGCTTATTATGTATCTTCCATCTCCCTTAATTCCTATTAGCTGGATTAGTAGTTGTTGTGATGTTGAGGTTTATGGTAATTTAACTGGGGTCATTCTCAGTGATCAATAAATAAACTTCAAAAGTTTAGAAATTTTTGTTTTCTAGCAATTCCAGTGTATATAGCTGTAACAATTTACATTAAATGCTAGTTGGATGTACCAAAAACTTTGGTCAACTGTGCACGCTGGTGTATCCATTACCTACATTTCAAAAAAGAAGCAAATATATAAAAGCAAAAGATTTCAATAGCAAAGAATGAGCTGAATTACAAGGTTTTGGGGTGACCAAGACGGGGTTATTTCCTTTAGCATCTGCAAATGTTAAAAAAACCTAATTTGCATAGAGAATAAATATTTTGTTGTTAAGTGATGGTATTATTAATGTTCTACTCAGAGTCATTATCTGGAGAGTTTGTCAAACCGGTACAGAATGGCCTAGATTAGTTATCAACTCAAGAGCAAATAAGATTTTTGAAAGACTCAATAAAGTCCAGTGATTAATTGTTATATATTCTGATTCATGCCTATCCCATTTTATCTAATTTAATAAAAGTCTAAAATGATGATTAATCCTTTCACACCAGCAGTTGCTGGTACATCCATTACATGTCCAATCTGAATTCCTCTGCCAAGGAGTTAACTACTATTTTGAACTTGGTGTGAAAAATATCATTATAAATTTCATTAACCTGATCATCAAATTTAAAAAAGTCAACTCGTAAAATCCATTACTACATATCATGCATCGAAGATTAAAAACTGGTCCTCAGTGGGCAGGAATAGCCAGGATTTAATTCCCACAGCATATGTTTAAAGTGCTCATATGACATTATTGTATCTGTAATTATCAGAATTTTATGTTTATTAACCCAAGTGAATTAAGAATCTTGTTTTGCGTAAAATTTAGCATGCATGTTAAATTGACCATTAATTCAGAGCATATCAATGTATATGTATTTACTACAAATGCAAAGATATTTGTTTAGCGTATTGTAATAATTTTAGCATTTAGAGAATTGCCTTCCTTTCATTTTTCCTTCTCAGATAAAATAATTTACTTCTTCAGTGCCTCCAGTTGGCTATCTCTGTGTGAATACCCATGGGTGACATTGATTTAAGTCTTACTTCAAGTAGTCCTTCTGGGGGAAACTTGGAGTATTTCATGTTTGCACTATATCTCAACTATAACTAAGTCTTCATCTTCAATCAGATGGTTTTTTCCAACTGTGACACTGGTTATTCTTCACTGCCGCTTGGCCCATCCGCAGTTAGATCCGAGAGAGACTCCTCTCTACGCCGTACATTAAATGTGCCTCACCGTAGCAATAGGCACAAAACCTCACAGCGGTGCGGGGTTCAGGATGGGTTTATTGCTTATTCTTATTAGCGTTGCTCAAGATGGAAATTCAGTAAATGCATGAGAAATACGCTGCCGGAGAGTCCAGGGAGCCCTCCTTTTCGCCGTCCGTTTGGGGGATTTGAACCGGGGTCCTGCCGCCTCTGCAGCCGCCGCCTGAAACCCGGCCCCGCCCCTCCGGCCGGCCCCGCCCCGGAAGGCCCCGCCCCGGAAGGCCCCGCCCCAGGCAGGCCCCGCCCCCTCGGCCGGCGGTTTCCTAGGAAACGGCGGCGCCGGCAGCGGCCGAGCCACCGCCTTAGAGGAAACCAACCCAAACGGCAGCGTTAAAATGTTTTCAAAATAGTGTATGTAATGCAACGTAGGAAAAAATGGAAAACAGGTAGTTGGGAGAAAGAGCCTTTCTTGCTATGCGTTCATTAAAAAATGGGTTATTTTTCACTGGTGGCTGCAAAATGCGGTCCCTTGGTTGACTCCAAGCAGAGGGATAAAAGTCACCTGGTTTGCTCATCACCATATCTATACTACATGTGCGTGGAATAACTGCTTAGAGAAAGCTTTGGGTGTTTCACGACGTGGTGAGTAAAAATTTTTACTTGCTGGTAAAAATGCCTGCTAGTATCCACTGGCCCACGCCTGATGCCAGCTTTTGCATTTTGCAGGAAGGGAAAAAATAGGAACGGTGGGGGTTTTATCAAACCAAAATCACCATTGTTTTAATTTTTTATTTAAAAAAAACTAAGTTTTTGGAACAGATATGACAATGCATCTCCTGGCCAAAAGAGCGTTTTGACTGCAGGATCCACTTGGGCTCCAGACGTAAAATGGAGACATAACTGGTGCCTGATGGCGATGCTCCTGTGAGCAGCCGACTGTGGCTTCTGCCTTCTGCACTTGGCACAGCCGAAAGTTGAGGTATTTTGGACTAGCACAACTATTATTAGGTACTGCAGGGAGCTGTGCGGCTTCACTGCTCAGTGTAGCTTCACCTTATACGTTCCTCCTTGACCTGCCCTAATGGCTTTGCCCATCTCCCTTACCCCTGCTCAGATGTTCTGCAGAAAGAAAATGGTGAAGTTAGGAAGAGTGGAAAGGCCCGTTTATCCGCAATATCCATCCCTACCTGGTGAAATATGCTTTTCTCCTTCCTTTTGCAGAAACTAGCATCAGTTCAACTGCTAGTCATGGCAGTGCAGAAGTGTTTCACGATAGGCAGGTGATTAATCAGAGTTGTATATCACATATTCAGATTTTCAGGTGTTGAATTTGGAAACACATATTTGTACCGTAAGATGGTTTAGGTTCTCCTGGTATGAAGCAAAAAGAAGAGTGCCTAGATTATTTTACTCTTGGATGGACCAGAAATTATTTCGAAGACTCACCTTTAAATCAAAAAAGTTCGTCCATTGTAAAATCCTTGCCTTTAGCAACCTCGTTGATTTTTGATCTATTTTTTGATGCATCTTTGATCTAAATTATCTTTTGATCTATTAAATGCCGGGCTTAGAGCAGCTTTTTCTTCTAACAAATGGTTTAAATGATCTGCATGCAGTACTTTGCATAAACTCCGCCAACCTGAGTAAAAAATTCTCCGTAGAAGTTGCAGGTGAATATATATGATGTAGTAGCATCTCCCAAAAATACAGCTCTATGGGCTGGAATAATACCCAGCCATATTTCACAGGGTCCTATAAAATTCTGTAACTTGTTTCTGTTTTTGAACATTATAGAGAATTATTTTCTAAACTTTGTGAAGGAGTTAATATTAATTATCTAGTCTGGAAAAAGATGAGCAATGCAACATTTCCTTAAGAGAGATTTAAGAGGTTAAGGTTAGTGATAAAGACCTTTTTTTTTTTATTTTACTTTGGTTTTACATTTCAGCAGTTCCTATTCCACAGATATCATTAGTTGCCTTTTGGTGTGTGTCCGTTCCTGAAAAAATTGCAGTATTTTTTCTTGAGATGCTTTCAGTAAATGGCATTCGGGCGCAGGTGACTTTGGCTTGGCTGCTGAATCACCTCACAAGAGAAGTCATCTGTAATAAAATGTTTCACTGATATATCTGAATCTTCCAAGTGCCTGGTCATTAATTTTTTCTTAAATCTCAAAACCTGGTAACGGTTACATGATTTTCATAATTACCACAGTAAGTTTGCGAGCAAACCAAACTACCATCAGAAAACAAGACAACGTGGTAAATATTGTGGTTAGTAAGGTTAGTAAAGAAAAAAGTTTGAGAGACTGTTAAAGGACATACTGCGTGAAGTTTTGGGGCAGGGAGGGGAGGAGAATGAGGGAGGGAGGAGATGGAGAGACCAGACGTGAGACCTCACTGCTTGAATTGCTGAACCTGGAGAATATAAGGTGTGTTCGCAGTGTGGTTCAGTCATTAAATGATGCACAAGGGTTTATCTCACACAGCCGGTTGCAGCGCTTGCCTGGTTAGTCAAAGGATGAAATAAATACCCAATGTGTAAACCTAAACATATGTAAAATAGGTAAATACAGCGTAGCCTTAAACCCAGAGTTTTTCATTCTTTGTGTATGTGTAGGTGTGGATGAAGTCTTACATATGCAGAAACTATTAAAAACCAAATTATTTGTTTAGCTAACTCCTAAGTAAAAAGAAAAATCTGGTTTAACTGATTTCAGTACATGTAAGAGGGGAAAGAAGGTTGTTCTTTTTTTCCTGTTTCCTCTAGTTATAAAAATTACAGTGATTACACATCATAAAGCCTATCTGTAATAAAACGCATCAGCTGGCCAAGGTTTTCATCGCTCACTCAATAATCCATTAATACAGCAACGCTGCCCAGGCATCTTTATAATACCAACTCGGAGGTAATTTTAATCAGCTAGACCAGCTGGTATTTAACAGCAGCTGCTGGAGATGCCACAAATATACTCAATGGCTGACATCTTTATTTGCAGTTTTTCAAGGGGAGAAGAGATCCTCCTGTGGATACTTACATTAAGCTTTTTTTTTTTTACATAAGTACTGGTACCGGAGGGTAATACCTGAATGGAGGAGGGAATAGAGTTAATACAAAAAATAAAAAATATATTCTTGGTATCAGAGGGCTTTTTCATGAAGTCCTCTTCATAGATGAACAAAAAAATAAAGCGTAGATGCCGGTTTTGTTGGAGTTTAGAACCTTTTCCTGGTACATTTACACTAATCTCAGACATGGCTTGCAGCATAAAATGTACTCTGCAGTGCTGCATCGCCCTATCTTACTGGAGCTTTCCTGTCTCTCCACAATATAAATATGTGATAAATAGTGCTCTTGGTAGAAAAAAGTGATGCTTGCTCACATGTGTTCAATTTTAACTGACACATACTTCTTTTGTCCTCAGTTTTGGCTTACAGCGTCTGCATGCAGGAGTGTATATGTATATATCTATGCTTAAAGACATGGGTGTTTGTGTATAAATAATACACAATATGTTTATTTGTACTTCTCATCTCTTATAAGGCTAGAGATGAATTCAGCAACTGAATAAAGCGCTGCTCTCTGCAGCAGTAAATGTGGAATACTATTTCGCATTGGGTTGGGGGGGAAACAAGCAGAGGCAACACGAAGTTAACAGTCACAAACACATTATAAATAAAAATTTAATTACACTTGGGGGAGCTTGGCTTACAAAGCTCACAAATCCATAATGGAGCTTGCTGGTAATAAAGGCCTGATCTGTTTGTTAAACTCCAGTATTCCTGTCCTTCTGTATCTCTTCTTTTATATAAAAGTTCAGTTTCTGCGTTGATTACTGATTGCAAAAAAGACTGACTTCACTGGTAAACAGTTTTTTCTGTCAGATACCAAATGCTGTATTTCTTTATTAAGAAAATAGTTATGACTCTTAGGTAGGGCAGGGGAGGTGCCATGAGAAGTGTAAGTATATCTATTTTTGTTGATTATTTATGTCATCATGGATGAGATCTGCGTTTAATATGAATTTGACTTGCTGGAGATAGGTTTTTGTTAATGTATGAGCAAATTATAAGGTAGTAGCTTCTTTGCAATGAAGATTTCAAAAAATGCTAGTAATAGTTTAAACGGTATGAATGTGAAAGAAAATACAGTATTACTAAACTTGTTAGGGGTGTAAGCATTCCTAGGACAGTAACAGTGAAAAGTAGTACATAGTTTTCATTTTTCTTCTTTCTTTTAAATTCAAAATCTCACAGTTGAAAGAAGTTGATAGAGTAAAGGAACAAACCTGAGTACTTGGATATAAATCCTTAAACAAATTTGGGGCTATAGTAATCATTTGCAGGTACTCATTTGTTAGTCCCAGTGAGTTACCTCTCTGTAGTCAAATATGGATGTTTCTGAGACTGTGATTGACTACTTCAAATTAAAATCCAGTGACAGAATGGATTACGGAGGTTGCAATTTGACTAAAAAATACTTAGCAAGCATGTTTTCTCTTATTTGTAGTGAACAGTCTGTTGAAGTTTGTTTAGTGTGTTTGACAACAGACAGTTTGATATATTGCTGGGCACAGCAGTAGGTTGGACATGAGTGGTATTAGCTTTCACTGTTTTGATTAATGGTAATTGTTTCGATGAAAAGGCATGTTTTACGTACAACTTATAGTTCTGGAAAACAGAAGTCAACTTGCAAGATCTGTAATTACTGTTCTGAGCTAGCATATAAAAAAAGCTTGGAGAACATGCAGGCAAATCACAGTAGGGTTTTTTTGTATGTCTGTTTATTTTGTATGGGATTGCATTTTGCATTTTGTAGCTTTTATACACTGCTTCTTGTCTGAGGAAATAAATCTTAGGTTTTATCCCTTCTTGAATGCTGCAGTGTGCTTTAAGATATATTTCTGAATTTCACATTGTAGTTTCAGTCTTGGTATGGTGACATTTTTTCTATGTTTTCAGTCATCAATAACAACAACAAAAGGTCAACCTGGAGAGTCCCCTGTCTCCTCACATCCCCACACAGTCCTGCAGGGAAGGAAAAGATAAAGTCTGTTTTCTCTGGTTAGAAAAACACTGCCTTCTCCCACTCTCAGAATGTATTTTCTAGTTTTCCTAAGATACTTCTTTTTTTTTTCTCCTTTTATAAATATTTTATTTTCAGTGTATCGTCAGGAAAAGGGAAATAGCTGATTATTTTTGTATTTAGGTAAATAAAAGATTGCAATGATGTGTTTAGATGTAAGCCAATACCAGCATAGTAAAGGATGTCAACTATTATTACTAATACCATCTTTCATTTATACAGTGCTTTCATCCTGAAAGATTCTGGTTTCTCGAAAATGTAGATTTAAGCCAAAAACACAATTAAAAATATATCTCCTTGTCCCTGCATGTTAGCTTCGAAGTATTGTTTGTCAGTTTAACAGACAGTACCAAATATCTTTCTTCTGCTTTGCAGATGCAAAAATGTACCATGAAATGAATATGCTGAAAGTACTGTTAAACCATCTCTAGAAGAAGAGAAAATTGGTTTTATAGGTACCTCATTTTATGACATGCTTTCTTCTCAGATTTTAATATTTTGCAACACGTTCTGAAAGAAGAAATGAATAGATAGTGGTTTTCTATATCTGAAACATGTAGGGGCATCACAACCTACCTGAATTGTTCCCTAGACAGTATTAAAAAGAAAGCAGTAATATCTAAATTGTAGAGGGAGGCAACTAGATTTCTAAGTGTGGTGCCAATGTTTGTAGTCAACAATGAGACATAAAAAAAATTGTAGCCCATGTTGATAACAGCAGGGTTTGAGGTTGTATTATTAGAGCTTGCCTAAAAGTATTAACACACAACTCATGTATAGCCTTTATATAAGCTATGTTCTATTATATATTTTGGGGGGAAATAAAAATCTGTAAAGCATGAAATTGTGGTGTTACAAAACGATTATTTCTAAAAGTGAATTATCTCGTCTCATAGTAGTACGAGCTTGGATTGCTATGTTAGATGTCAGGTGGTTTATTTCTGAGCAAAATACAAATTAATAAGTGTTCGTTTTAATACTTACGTAAACCGGTGACAAGAAAATAAATACTACTTTTTATTTACCTTGCAGTTAACAACCATGTGTCATTGTGGCATCTTTTATTGAAAGGAACTTTATTTAAGTAGCATAAACTTGTTGGATGGGCTTCAATTAAATGATGATTTGTTAATGCAAATGTGTAGCGAATGACTGGTAGTACATCTGTCTCTTCATCCATAGGCCATTACTGTGCAGCATTAGCACATGATTGTAAAAAACTGGAAATCATTATATGCAGGTAGTACATATTCAATCAATTCTGACCTTATGTCTCCAACGAAATAAAAAAAAAGTATGCAATGTAAATGATATTTAATCTGAACAAAAAAAAAAGGGGAGAGAATCTTTGAATATCTGCGATTCAAGCTGTTAGATGATGTGAGGTGACTGCTGTTTGGGATTGATTGTTATTGGTAGCCCCAGTGGGGAACAGCCAGCACATTAATCCTCTCTTACTCCTCCCTCATGCTCCTTCAATCCAAATAGTATTTTTGTTTATATTAGGAAATAAATGCTGTTCTGTTTATTTTAAAATTCCTTTTTTTTTACACCTCTCTTTTGGAGATTGAAAGGAAAAAGCTCAGTATTGATGACCAATGTTAGCCAGTTAAGCAGGCAGTGACAATTAATACAACAAAAAATCGTACAATTAGCTTCAGCTCCATAAGTGTCTAATGAGCCATTTGTCAGTCTTTTGGTGAAATAAACTACTCTATCTTAATTCTCCACTCTTGCAGCAAATAAATAGAAGTTATGAAACACCCGGGCACCAATAAAATATAATTTATTTTGCAGGGCATGGCAGAACTTCTTACATATCTAAAATGAGCATGTTATTTACAAACGACTCGTGTTACTAATATAAAAAAGGATTTCAATGTTAACTGCTTTCGTTCTGCAGTAGATATGTTTTCTTCCTGATTTGTTTAATCATTTAAATGTATAATTACTCCTAAAGGCATGTGAGTTAAAATGACTTCTCCTGACATGATTAACTTGTAAAGCCAAAACGAACCTCAGAGAGGACCCTGCAACACCAGGGATCGGCAACCTGCAGCCGAAACCACCACCAATGTCGGGAAGGACAACATACATGTTTCCAGTTGGGAACATGTCCTTGCTACTATTCCCTCCCTGACCCTTCTGGCCTTGTCAGTGGTACAACCACCTTTTCACAAAAAACGCCACCTGAACTGCTGTTCAGGTGCCACAGTCGGTATTGACGGAGGTGGAGCCAATGCAGTTGGGCTGACAGAAGCTCCTCATCTGGGCACTTTTGACCAGTCCATGGTAGACCTCAGAGCTCCTAGTGTCCTGCCTCTTCCAGACCTCACCAGAGGGGGGCAGGGGCAGTGGTGGGATGTCTGGTCCGAGGGACCAGAAGGGCTTCAGCAGAAGGGCTGCTGCAGAACCTTTTATTGTGCAGAGCAGGACTGTTCTGCTTTCCTTCCCCTTCAAGTAGATAGTGATACCTGCTGGTAGATGGATATATGAGGAGAGAGTGAGGGGGGAGTATCAGTGTGAATGGAGAAGGGGCTACCTTCACTGAACTTCAAGAAAGTCAGAGATGTTTTTGGCAGGTTGAAATACATGCTTAGATGAGTGCCCAGGCAGTTCCATTGCTTCCAGGTGGAGAGATGTTGCATAGGGGAAAGCAACTACGTTTGAGCATCCAGAAGGCTGATTTGGGAAGCCCACACAGCAGGTTTCAAAGCTAGATATAGTGTTTGGTTATAATGGTCATTTCAAGATGGTAGTTCTTTATACTCAGCCACTTTTACAAAGATAACAAGCCTGGTTCAGACAAATGTTGAACAAAAAGAATCATGAGTGAAGAAAAGTAATCCCAGAAAATTGTGGACAGTTTTAATTCAGACAGATACTAAAATGGTCATAGACAGGCCTCTATATAAAGCTGGCACAAACCATTCAAGAATTTGCTGTAAGTGGGAAATCAGCATTTCTGTGGGATCAGATGAAATAATTGAAGAGGTTATTGTACAGGAGGAGTGGGAGAAAGGTGTCCTTGGGGAAAAGAAAATGTTAAAGTTGTAGTTTATAGAGATTTAATAGATCTTTTGTATCACCAGCCAGTTTTGAGCTAATGTAAGAAGTTTATTCTGATCATACTCTGATGAAAAGGTGAAACGCAAATTTGTTGCATTTTGCGTGGTTTCATAATACTGTCTTGAAGCCTTTTGGGGCAGTTACTTATAGTTTCCTCATGGAAAAACCTACATTCTGAAAAAATTATTTCAATTCTAGTGCTTACATTAGTGGTTCTTCTGAGTGGTCAATGTCCTAAAGTCAACCATCACTCCATGGTCTGATGTGTTTGCTTGGCAGCCAGGTTTTGGGAGGACTGTGCTATGTGTTTTCCCACACAGAAAGTAGATTCAAGTTCTTTTTTCCTTTACTTTTCAGTTGTCTTTTGGGGGTAGTATTTTCAGAGCATGGACCTTCAATCTTGAAAGAATGTAGTATATCCTCCTAAGCAGCACAGATATGTTAAGGATAATATACTTACTGTACTGAGGTTTCCCTTAAAATGGTTCTGTTACAAAATTTTATGCTTTGCCTGATTCCCTCAGTATGTAGTTTACTGTTGTGAAATTTGCAAATGGCAACTGGAAAGATTTTTCATGATGCCTGCTATACATGTTACAATATTTGCCATAGCAAATAATGTAATTGAGGTCAAAATTCAACTTCTGTTACAAACGACTGTTTTCACTGGTCCCTCACTCCAAGTCATCTCCTTTGGAGTCTCTTTTGTTCTTAACCCAAATTATTCTTAACCCAAACTCAAACAAATGATGAGGTATATTTATATTCTAAAAGTATTTTATTTTGGTATTTATGTAAAACTCAAATTCTATCAACTCTCAGTCCTTGAATAGACTGAAATAAGGACTGGCCACATTAATTTTTTGAGGAATTAGAATTTACAGCTTTTTGGCATTTAAAGAAATGAGTCTGGAGTATTCTGAGAAATTTTTACAGAGGCTTAAAACTGAAAAAATACTTTTCCTTCTAAATACAGTTTTATGTTATATATTGTCACTAGGTGCCAGTATTAGTGATGTCTGTCCACCCAGACAGATGAGGCATAACTGGTAAAATACAGGTTGATAGAGCAGAAGAAAAGGGGATTGTGTTTTTTACTTCCCCCAAAAGTTCAATAACAGGATGAAAGTGAGTCACAACATCTAGGAGCCACCAAATTGATGAGCTGTGTAAAAGACAAATGCTATCAGGCTACCTGTGTTTCTAGAAGAGATAGCAGAGTGTTGATGCCATTGTATAGGTAATAGTAAGAGTTCATCTGAAATGCCATATATATTTCTGGTTAACTGTATTCAGGAAAGATGAGTCCAAAATGCTAAAGTATAGCTGCTACCATCTAGCTTCCCCATTCTTCTGATTGTCATCATTTTTCAAGAGAAGCTTAAGAGAGGATTTTAACTTACATAGTCAAGTCAAGCAGAAAGTGAGGATACAATTGGTCTCTAGAAATGTGTCAGGGAATAAATATTGGGTAAGAAAGTGAGTGAGTTAAAGTTGGACAATGTTGCCGAAAGCAAAATGATGCAAAATGGCCTCAAATTTATATATGGAATATCAGAAGGTTGTAAGGGGGCTGTAATTCTTGCTACCTGTTCTAGGAGTGAGGTTCTGGAGCTGTGTGATGACAAGAGTAAGAAGAAGAAACATCAGTATAAGATGAATCTTATTAGCCAACCTGTAATACGTTAACTCACAATGACAGGGAAGTGGACTAAATGAGATGGAGCTCTCTTTCAGTCCTAAAAGAATCCTCTGTGGATCTTTTAATCTGTCTCCTGACCACAGGATGTCCAGTGTTAATCCAGATGTAGCATTTTCAAGTGTCAGTCTTATCAAAGGATCTTAATGTTTATACCTGTAAATGGTAGCATTTGCTTGATGATCAGTCATTCTTAAAGGTGAAAAACAGTCTTCAGCAGTTACTCATAAAATTTTCTTTTAGTCTTAAAGGTGTTATTGCTGGGTTTTTCCCCAGGAAAACTCCTTCAGCTGCATATGATTTCTTTGGGGAAAACTGCAGGTTTTCCACTCTAAACGATAAGATTACATTTATTATTTACACTTAATTCAGAAATAGGCATTGTGTGAAGTGCTTATTTTCGAGAATCCCCACAGTATTTGGGAGCTTTTTGTGTTTTCCTTTCCATAAGCAATAAAGTTATAATGGGGTTACAGGATCACACTGAATCTGCACTAAGGCATCTGCTAAAACTTTCTAGCGGAGCCTAATAAAGCCCTGCCCCATTTGTGACATACCAAATCACATTCTCCTTGCCTGGTCTGACAACCACAGCTCTTAAACAGCTGCTGGGGTAATTTGCATAAAGGAGATTGTAAATGTCTCATCAGAACGCATGCAGCGCAATCCACCCCAAAACCACTGCCTGAACACCAGGAAAAGAAGATTGTAGTCATAAAAATTGTGGCTCTCATGATTTTAGATTATGGTCTCCACAGTCTTACAGCTTTTGCAAATACCAAGCTTTTGTTTAAAAAAAAAAAAAGGAAAGTTTCATTTACCGATACAGAACAATACAAACAGATGCAGTGTTGCTCTCTTGACTCAGTCTAGCAGAAAATTGACTTCAGCAGCTAAGGTACGTGCTGACCCCTCCTCAGTTCTTCACCCCAATGATGAGTGAATTGATCCAATCGAAACCATTTAGAATAACATTAGGAAAACCAAATTATTTTTATGGTAGTGAAAGGAAAACAGAATGCAAAATAAAGTTAATGCAATACAGAGGATTCAATAAGGAATAGAGAATGCAGAAGTTGATACAATATGTTAATTGTCTGCATGCATCTGCTATGTTTTATGATGCATATTTTAATAGAAATTAGTGTTAAAATTATGCATATTTTTATAAAAATGAGAACTAAAGGAGGTGTACATGCAGAACTAGGATTTCACAATGTGGCAGGAATTAGGTATATGCATTTGCTGAGTTTTAACTGTGTAACTTCAAATTTCCACTTTGAAGCATCATTCTTCTTTGCCTTGAATGAATTATACTGGAGCAGTTTGGCATGGTAATGAAACTCAATATTATAACTGTACAACAGAAAAGTCATTAAGCTCCACAAAGTTAGTGTCTATGTCAGTTAAAATCACTACTAGCTCATTGATTCTATACTCTGCCCAATTTGTAGTGCAGATTGAGGCTTATTTGCTGGGTACCTCCTTGGTTAAAACACCTCCTCTGGCCTCAGTTCCTGGAAACATATGTCATGCTTGCAGCTACACCAGTCTCAGTTGCATCATCATCAATAAATACAAAATTGCTAATAGTAATGGAACATATTGTTGTCATCCTCCTTTCACTCCAGTTTTTAATCATCCGGGGTGCATAAGTTTATTAGCACCCAAGTCACCTATATCCTTGCCATTAAGAGTTTACTTACTATCTCAGTAAATCTGCATTTCACATGATTAATAATTTTGCATGTATCTGTGCAATGGCACAACTGACAGCAATTGGTTCAATGCCTTTGAATTTTAATACTCATTATCAACATTAAATTGAAGGGGATTTGTAGTCAAAAGGTTATACAAGGGGCATAACCTCAAAAAACTCAAAAATTAAGTGAACCATTTTGCCTTTTGTAAATTCCAACTGGTTTAGAAAAACTTTATCAAATCACTTTAAAGGTTTGTTTTGTCCCTTTGTGTAGCAGGATGTGTAGCAGGATGTCTAGTTTTAAGGCAATGATGGTAAATCTGTCGTTTCACTGCAAGTTCAGCATCAGTAGAGCCCTTGTCTGGCTGAGACAATAAAAAGGTATTGTTAAAATAAATTTATCATTAGACATTAAAAAGATTCACCATCAGTACTTCAGGAAGTTTTCTGAGGCACCAGGGGAGAAATGCTTCTATACTACAGATATCTTCATCTCTTGTCTAGTACTGCAGACCAAATACAAGAAATATGTACCTGAAAGTATATGCTTCGTTTACTCATACCTGTAATTAAACAGTTCACAGTGACGTGGTTGGCTAATAATGTAGCAAGACAAGGTGTGTAAGTAGTAACAGAATCTTTCATTAAAGCAACCATTATGGTTAAAAAAGTACGCAGGCTTTCACGCACACAAGCTTTTCTTCAACTCCGAAGTAGACCTACCAAACTGACAACCTAAGTTTGAGTTAAGGGTATTGCTCTGAGTTTAATTAGTAAGTTATCAGCCAGTGAATCTGGAAAGTATATGATACCTGTGGGGTAGAGGTTTGTTAGTAGAGGAGTCAAGTGGTAAGGTGGTTTTTGACTAGGGATGGGAGAGAAGTAATTTACAGATTTTGAAATACAAGGTTGAGAGAAAGTACAGTGTGCCATAAAACTGATGTCTTTTAGGTGTTTTTTTGAAATTTATTTATTGTTTCCAAACTTGTTAATGTCTCTAAAATAACATCTCTACATTTGACCAATCAGCCTTCAAAGAGCCTCTTTGCCAGTAGAAGAATTGTGTCTTACACGATGCATCGTCCTTGCCTCAGATATGCAGCTGCTTCTTCTCTTGATGTGTGTATGTAAAATTTGTATTTCTGAAGGACACATTCAGAATCAGAAATTGTGACCTTTTGTTGTTTTCTAATAGTGATAGGTTAACTGATAGATACTACCCTCACTCACCTTAGGCAGTGCTAAGAAAAGAATATCCTTTATATGTACGCATCTCAGCCTCTGGGTTTGATGTGTGAAAAACCCATCATTTTATGTATTGTGGTATTCATGAAAAGATTATTTGTAATTGTTTTATCACAATATTAAAATACTGCTTTTTAATTTAAGGATTTCTCTGATAAAGATTTTAATACGTAGTACTTGATGAAAGTTGTTATGCTTATCTTCCATAAAGAGAGGAAAATTATATGGGAAAATAATTTGCCTATGGCTGTGTCTCCCAATTCCTAAATTGGTGCCTCATCCTATGAGCTACATTTGCTTTCCAAAGATGGATGTGCTTTCACTTCTTTTATTCTCCATACTATAGTTCTTACTGTCCTCACCAAGTGCTTTCCTAAAGTTGATGCTGGATTAAAAAGGTCATATTTGTTACTAATGATTGGACAGAATCCAAATGAACTCCCAAGAGTGCACAAATTCTCACAAAGCCAAGGTGAAGTCTGAGATGATGTGCATTTTCTGAAGAGAATTTTCAGCATGAGTGAAATGTGATTGATAAAATCATTTTTGTGGTACAAGTTGTTTCCCTCAAGTATAAGTGAGGTCTTAGGGTATAAACCTCTTTGAACCTTTGGGTATAAACCTCAGACTTGNGCATTCATGGAAATGCCTCCAATGAAACAGGCGTTCACCTCTACCCCGTCAGACTGACACTTTCCCCATCTGCATTTGCCAGTCGTAGGAAATGCCAGAGGATTAGGATGTCAGGTCCATTTTCAAGCTGCCTGAAAACAATCCTGAAATGTCCCTTGTGCACTTCTCACATTAACATTGGAAAGTGGTAGGCACTTCTAAAGATATTTCTCTTTAGAAGTAAGTTAAAATACAGNCAGAGATAGATGCCACCTCCTCAAAGGATGCATTCTACCTGTCACAGCCAACTAAATACTCAATAGCATAATTTCCTTCAAATAAAATACCACCTACATCCCAAACAACCATGAGCAAGAATTCAGTCGAGAAGATGTGCCTAGAGGAAT
>VYZW01054426.1:3230-14670 GCA_013401315.1 Balaeniceps rex | reverse complement strand
CTCACTTGCAAATATTGTGCAGCATTCTGTTTGCCATCTGCATATGATGCAAGCCTATGTCAGACCTCATTTGGGAAGCCCAGCTCCTTCTTACCAGTTCCAGAGACTTATGCATTTCTTTTGAATGGCCCTAAATTAAAACCCAACTGTGTTGGGCAAAAAAGTAGCTAGCATTTGCAAATTTTTATTATACCAACATGAATGTTTAGTTAAGTGCTGTATTTCCCGCTCTTTACAAAAAGAGTTATATACTCCTGTACGTTCACTGTACTTTTGTACCACAATGAATCAACACCTTCCTCCCATCCCAACGCAAGAAAACCAACACTTCATAAACACTGGCAAAATCTGTCTAAAACACTGTCAGAATCTAGTCTCTCAGGTATTTGCACTACTGCACAAAGATAATGCTGTTACAGAAAATGGAGCTTAACTGAATTCACAAAGTTTTGTTTAAAGATGTGTCATCTTCAGGGGTGTTTAAAGCATTGGCCTTCATTTACCACAGACCTACAGAAAAAGTCCTCTCCTAACTTTTGCCTGTCTCTAGTCTGCTACTGTTCACATACTTGTCCTCACTTATGAGCTATGCAAAAATGAAAGACTGACTCCAGCCTCCTAAGTTTATTCCTTACCCATAACGGCCTGCTCTGGAGAAGTGGGTGGAGTGAGTGGCATCCCACAGGTACTAGCAGGATCTTTCATGCTTCCAAGCCCCTGCTGTCCCACATTTATATGGCCTCCAGTATTGGCAGCATTCTGTGACATGGGGATGTCACTCTGGGAGATGAGAACAAAGGCTGAAGGATATACCATTCTCACACCACCTACAAAGAAATGGAAAAACAAAAGTCTTAAGTATACCTGATAATATTCAGCAGCCCTAGCTACTTCAACTTGTTTTCAATGTCAATTAGACAAAACTTATTATCCAAAATATAAAGAGCTAAGGAATTTCACATACTAATATCCATCTAACCCTCTATAACCAGTACAGAGCTGAAACAAGTAGCTTGATACTGTGAATAATAGCATGTGGGATACAGGGAGCACAGAAGCTTGAGGCAAGATAACTAGTCAGATGTTCCAGTGTCAAGAGAGCTACAAGAGAAGATAGGAAAATTATAATGGCTGTTTCTGATTAATTAGATTTTTTTTTTAAATCATGTGGAGGAAAATAAACCTTCAGGCAGAATACTGAAACTTACCAACAATGACTTCAACTGCCACCGGGAAATCGTTGTCATACCCCAACTCTTCTTCCTCCTTCATGCCTTCTTTTTTCTTCAGCACCATAGGGTAAAAATACTGCCATTCCTCCATCAATTTACGAGTCGCTGGGTCTGACATCTTATACGACTGGCCCGTGAGTGTACCATTTAAACCATAAGGACTCACCAAAACTGCAAAGTAAGAAACAGTCCCTACAGTATGTATATTTCAACTGTATATCGGCCAGTCTCTGCCTCTCTAGCTTGAGTCACTATTCCGTTCGCATGCTGATTTAAGGATCTGCCTTCAGGGGAAAGCTACTGCAAAATCAGGTAAGGGTGTGAATTTAAAGCTACGTTATGCTGCACTAGCTTCCTTTACAGCCATCCTTACTGAGCTAAAAGTGGACCTTTTTGCAGTTTAGTTTAATAATTTCCACAATGAACTAATCTAAGTGTACTGAAACAGCACTTGCTATGGCAAAGGGATGACCATACATGGAAGTAATAGAGAATAGATCTTCAACAATAGGGTTTTTACCAGGAACATATGGTACCAGAGACTTCTCAGCATTAAAAAGGATAGAGATAACAATATATGAAGAAGACTACAGTCATGACAAATACGGAGATCTAGTTGCTCAACAACAGGTATTTGCATTCAGACTCAATTTTGCTTTTAGTCATATTTGATTTGAGAGAGTGATGAATTTAGCTCACTGAAATAAAGCCTTCTATGATTTAAGTGTCTGAGCCTCTGTCAAAACTTTACATTTAGAAACAATGTTTTTCAACAAAGCTTCTATAAATTAACTCTATAAATGCTCATTTTATAAGTCTCTGGGTGTTTCTCTACTGTATGTTTAATTTTATAAAGATTTCTTGCTTTAATTGCTTTGAAACTATAATTTCAGGCTGTAGTAAAGACAGTATAACTCAATTATATATTCTTAATCTTTTTTGATGTAGAGCATTGCACCACAGTTGCATCATGAATTTAATAAGCCATTAACTTAATTCTGTAAACCCCTAATTTCTTACACTGGCAAGTAAATAGTCACAGATACTTCAAGTTTTTCATTGTTTCTGATACATTTTCACACACACACCCTTTAAAAAAAAAACAAACAGTTGACAATCTATGAATGAAAAGTACTCCAGAATTAGATAAGCTTAGTATTTGTATTCACATAGCATTGAAGTTATGGATTTGAGCCCACTGACCTAGATGCTATGTAAGAAAATCAAATCAGTGCACTCGCTTTCTTAAGAAACAAGTCTTTTTAAACAAAAATGATGAATTTCTTTATTTTATTTACTATATGCATGTACCTTTCCAAACAATGTTAATGAATAGAAAGCTGTGGAAAATTCCCATACCATTTATGGCTGGCTATAGTGCTGAAATCCTAGCAATGTTTTCCCTTATGCCTACAACCTCCTGAATAAAATGTAACCCATTTGAAGAGTTACTTAATCTTACTTGATTATACCTGAAGATAACATCACCAGAAGCAAAGTCCCTGCCACACAGAAGTGAGGTTAAGCACACAAAGTTCCAAATCCAGCTCACTTACCTTGAAACGGTGACGGTGAGGACTGGGCCATATGGATATGCTCTTCGTTGATCAGGTAGATTGGCTGGTGTTGAGCAATCTCCACACTTGTGCACACATTGCTTTCCCCATGAAGAAAGAATGTGAAGGCACATGACAAATGCTCACTGGAGGAGGGGGGAGACAAACAAGAAACAGATTTATTAGCATGTTAATGAACTCATAGGAGGTAGTGATTCCATAGTCTTAGAGACCAAATCTATACTCTTCTGTTTTGTCACTTGTGGCTACTGAGTACAGGTTCACTGACTGATTGATAACCATATCTGATAGTATGACCTGTCACTAGACAGCTATCTGACAATGTTGGCACCTATCTCAAGGATTTGTTTTCCTACTCATTTCAGTTAATAAGATCATCACAAACAAATGGGATTTTAACCAGGATTCAAGTAGTAAAAATAAGGGTCTTCAGAAAGAAAAAGGAATTCTTCAAAATTCACTCTGCAGTGGGTTCTAGCTGAAAAGGAATAAAAAACGAATAGGAAAGATGTTTGTCTAACACCTCAGGAGAACCTCCATTAAAGAAAATAAAAGCACATGAATATCACAAAAAGTTGACAACGGTCTAAGATGAACCATGGATTGCCACTGACGATTAAACTTAATTTGAAATGAATGGTATTTAAAATGTTCCCACTTCATTCTACCCATAGAATGACCTCCCATCATAGCTAACTATTTGCTTAAATATTCCTTGCCACAAAGCTGCAAGAAAAAGAAAACAAAACACGTTTCATGCTTTTTATCATCATTTTAATCAACTAAAAATTTACAGAGCTGAAGCGGTAATTATGCAGTAATTTTTCCGTCCAATACAATAGCTGTACATAGTTTTATAACTGTTGGCTTTGACACTGGGCCAGACATAATGTAACCAGTATTTTAAAGACAGCTCTTAACTAGCTTTACTAAAAAGAAAAAACACAGTCAACTATAGCAATTTCACTTTAGTACTTAAGTCAACCAACTGCTCTACTACTGTCAGGTACTTTTAAAGAAAGGCACTGATGGTCTAGAATAGGAAGCTGGTTTAATCTCACTAAATCTCTGAACGATTCTACACATCATGTAGAACAATTTTTTGTCCTGTACTACAAGCTACTCTTCTGTGAGCCCCAAATACTACCACAAAAAACCCGAAGAAAATGGTCAGCTGAGAAAAATTTGGAGAGAAAAGGTTACTTAAATGACAGATAACAACTAAAATTCCTTGGTGCTATCATCCTGTATTCAGAAGTACTTTGTGGCAATCTTTTAATTCCATGAAATAAAAGGTTTCATCAGATTTCCATTTTCACAAGTGAAAGAAATTACACTATCGTCAGTGCTGCAGAAGTAAATTGATCATTAATTTACATGGTGGGGGACACACACACGGGGCAGGACATGGGACAGTATGGGTCATAAATTCCAGGTATTTCTATCCAGCTATCTTGCCCCAAGAAGAAAAAAAAAAAAAATGAATTCATGTAAAAAAATCTGAACAACGGATTTCTGTACAGACAAGAAATAAAAAAATAAAAGCAAAGCCCAATTATTTAATCAAACCCCATTAGTTTCCTTACATAGGATGATAGCCCTTAGTATAAAAAAGGTCTTATAAATAAAAAAAGATGAGAAATCTGGTCTAAGATCAAGCGGAGATAATCTCTGCAAAGAGTTCAGCATGCAGCAGGTCAGCCTTTCTAAAGCAGAGAGCAAAGCTATTTGTAAAGTAGTCATTTTCAACTCCTGTCTTTAGGATATTACACAGAGATCCTCCTGATCCTGCAAGCTTCCTACAGTGTTTGACTGTGAAAGTGCTGCTTGTCTTCTATTGAACTGAAGAAAAAAATAGCCTTCTGGGACCACACAGGGACTCTTTCAAGTCTCTTGCAAAGTGGCCTGGCACGAACAAATCACGTGCAATCTTATGCAACATTCACAACTATCCATAAACACTGTGAGAATAAGAAATAGACAAAATCGGAGTTTAAAAGAAAAACGACTCATTTAGTTTTGCAGGGAAGGGAATGCACGCCACTAACTTTTTCAGCTGAGCATCAGCTAACATCAAAATTAATCATTAAGTTCAGAAAATGAAATAGCCTCAGATTAGAATTGTATACAACTAATTACAGGAAAAAAGATATACAAATACAGCCCATATATTAGCCCATTTTACTTCCCTGCCAATATGACAGATTAAAAAAGAATAGTAATGAATATTACTCCTCATGACCAGCAATAAATACTTCATTAGTGAAAGATGGATCATTCCTAACACTGGATCCAAAGTAAATCATTCTCAGCTATAGAAAGAGAACCAACAAATCTCATTCACTCAGGCACTCCTTTTCTTCAGACCACAGCTAAGGAGCCCGTACAGTACGATGTGCTCCCCGCCTGCGCCTGTCCAGCAGCAGCCTTCTTGCCTGCTCCCTTCCCCGGGCCTTCCTCCCGGGGGCGGCCGCACCGTGCTTTGCAAGAGAAGAAACACTTGCATAAATTTTACGCTCCCTCTGGTGCCAGAGTCATTGCTATAAGCTCAGCTTTCAAGACCAAAAATAATAAAGATCAAGGCCTGGGGACTTCCTACATTCCTAATAAGCTTCTGGCAGATTCCGAGTAAAATGTTTACTTTAGTAACAAATATGAATTTTATTTCAAGAAAATAGCGTCAGCGCTCTCTGTGAGGTATTCCACCCAGGCATGTACATCCCAGCCTCCTGACATTCTTGTCTTTAGTACATTTCACACAATTCCTTAAATACCAAGCTGCAGAAATCACTCGCTACAAATGTGAGACAGATCTCCGAATAAAATTCAAGTAGAAGAAAACTTACCAAGCTAAAACCAGTCAGCCTTCAGAAGCAGACTGAGCACTGAGGCTTTACTTTTAATAACTATTTAGCCATAGCCCTACAGTGCACATCAAGACCTACATACTTCAAACTAAAGCTCTAAAATACATAAATTGTTCAGGTCCTCACTAGAGTCATCCAACAGTGTTTTATCAACACCCAGTTTTCTCAACTACTACTCTTTGTGCTAAAAAAGGCACCATAAAAAAGCTAAACACAAAATGCAGATCAGACTAGAGTTTCTAAAAACATTCAGCACCAGGTTCAGACTGATTTTTTAAATTTTATTTAAATTTATTTCAACCTAGTTAAAAACCTGAAGCTGACAGGCTTTTGAGAATCCACTCTACTATCTCTCCAGGTTTTTAAACTTACTCATTTCTGTACTCTTTCTTATCTCCCTGACATTCAAAATATCAGAAACCACCAGAGGCACATGTGAAATGCCTTCCAAATTATTTCCCCTACTCTACAAAGTCTGTTGGAATACCTTGAGCTGTCAGTTTATACCTGTTCAGAACAAGTACAGTAATAAAAATACTACCAATTTAAATAGCTGCATTATAAATTTACTTTGCATGTATTAGTGAATTACACAAGGAACTAAACTAGCTTCAGAATCATGTTTTTGAGCCCATACTGCTACGCAGAGGAAAGGAAGAAGGGACAAAGTCTCTTTAGGTGAAAGTGTGAAAGCAAGGTGACCATCCTGAGCAAGCCACCAGACATTCCTGATCCTTATCAGGGGAATACAACGTGCCATATATTCCCTAGAAGAAGTTCCAAACCAGAAACCTGAATCAGACTGAAGCACCTTATGTATTAAAAAAAAAGTTGGGGGTATTTAAAATTATTTATGCCTTAGGTGTAGTATAAAGTGAAAATGCTTAGCCATGTACCCATGGATTAATTCAGCTACCTACCGTTTACGGTTTGAGGTTTTTAATGTCTTCCTTTCCTTGTTTTTTTTCAGGCACACAAATAGTGCCACCAGAGACAGTGGTAGCTGCAGCAGTTTTCCATCAGAAAATTTCACCACAAACCTAAGAAAGACCTATTCTTTTCATCCTATTTTATAAAAATTAGAAACATTTAAAAAGAATGCAAATCCGTAACGGTACTCTCATCACACTACGCAGGAATTGCTTCTTTTTTACGGGTACCTTTTCAGAAATCTTTCTTTCCTTTACAGGTGACTGATGGCTGCCTCAGTTAGGATGTCATCTTCACAAACAGAATATATAGAATATGTGTTATTTCCAACTATAGCTGCATTAAGGCCGAGGGATGAAAAATGCTGAGCACTGTGGTCTTGAGCTAGCAGAGCACTTGAGCATATATATACTTTCAAGAATATTTCCACTATATTCACTGACAGAGACTTATGTGCTAAAATTAAAATAACTGTTTAAATATAAGGCTTCTATTAATAGAAATACAAAGAAAACAACAATAAAAAAAATCACTCCCCGATTACACAATGACAAATATTCTGTGCCATTTCCCTTAATTTTATTTTGAATCTGTTCTTGGTGTTCAGATCCCTGCCTTTTATGAGCAAGGAAACTTGGTAAGGAAAAGCCCCAAAAAAGAAATAGCGATGTCATATAATCTTTTGTAACAAAAGAAAAGATCTATGTCCTTCTTCTAAGTATTGCAGGTATTTTTTTCCCCATAACACAGAAAAATGTTCAAATAAAGAGTATTTACAATAATCAAACCTTCAATTTGGCACCTAATCACCTGCAACTGACAATAACTGCCTTTCAGACGTTTCCTCTGGGACCTTCATTACCTTAAATAACCTTTGAGATGCCTAAAAATGTAGCTGAATACCTTGTCAGTGTAATATTTAGGACCTCCCATAATCTTTATGAATGCCAATCCCTCAGTTACTATAAATGACTTAAAACAAAATGACATTATGTTAAATTTATTTATATGTAAAAATCAGATGAGGATTATGAAAACATGACTATGTTTAAACCGCACAACATTGGCAGAGAAAGGAGAACATCTGATGGATTTACGTATTTTTTCCATTTGTTAGTAGGTTTATATAAATACTCAATGGAAACTGCGCTAGTCTGCATTCAAATTTTAAGGAGGTTTTTTCCATACAAATAATCTCAATGAAGAAAAGCCAAGGTATTGTAATTCATAACCGAGTTTTGAATGTATGTACTAAATGTACGTCTGTGTACAAAGTCAAACTATTCCTCATAACAGATTTCAAAATACCTCATTTTGGATGACAAATGTGGAAATCAGTTACTTCAGGAAAATAATAATAAAAAAATGCCAATAACAATTACTTTGTGACAGGGGGGAGGGCACCAAGAAGAATCTACAAAAAAACTTAAAAGAACATCACAAATTTTTTTCCTTATTAGAGGGATATTCCAAAAATAGTTTTATGATATGAATTTTATTATTATTATTTTAATGAGTTGAAATCACTCAGTGAAAAGTGCTTTTATATTTTGAAAAACACTTGCTGCTGTGCAGCGTACAGTTTCTAAGCTAGGTTTTGTCCCAAACACTGCAACCTACTTACGCACCCAGAAAGTGCAATGGGGAACAGTTGACAACAGTGACACTAAAGGTTACTTAGAAGAATGTGGTGAAAATTTGAGAATCCTGTATTTGTAAACATTTGTCTTGTTTTTAGAACAATTTCAAAGATGAGAATTTTTTAAATACTTATTTCTCTACAGACGAGCTTGAGCTCCCTTTCCCTGCCACCAGGCTGCTGGCAATCTCTTGTTTCTCTCCTTTAGTTTATAAGCAATTCTCCATAAAGCCACTGACTGTGTACAATTAATTATATTTTATGACCAATCAATTGTGTTGCTGCTTCAATACCCCTCAAAATTAGGGTTGGGATCTGAAAGCCTTCAACTCACAGTTACCCAAAAATAGCTTTATCAAGTCTGATCTCAGAGAAGAGGCAGCAGTAAGCCACATGCATTAGGAAAATAGAGAGTCATACCAATGAGACTAATCACTTGTTTGATGTGGACTATAAAAAAGAGGGCATGAAAAGGCTCCGCACAGATTTGGAACATAAAAGTAAGTGAGAGCATAATAAAATAAGTTCCTTTAAATATGGCTAAAGCAACAGGACAGTTATTAGCAGGTCACAGTGGTGGTCTGGACAGGAGATGGCAGCACCTGGACACACCTACAGTCAATAACAACACTCTAGAACAGGTGAGAGTAAGTTAATAGCCCTGTATGAAAATTACCTCCTTTTAAATAATCTGGAAATAGATATCCTCAGTGAAGTTTGAATTTGAACTAGCTCCCACAACAACCACAGACTGAACGTAATGGGAAGAGAGAAAAAAGGCCTTCTGCTTTGATTTTAGAGAAGTCAGACCTTCTGTTCCAATGCACAGTGGCCTACGCATTCTCCTTAAATAAGAGAAATTATGCACTCTCATAGTGCCCAGATGTCCAGTACATTTCTCTAGGACATGCGATGGTCCAATTTAGGAACTACAGGGACCTGTCAGGCAGCTGTGTTAGCAGAGAATGCTTCTTCACATATACCAAGAGAGCAGAAGAGGACCTGGAACTGAGACTTCATCAATAGCAGCAAATAAAAAAGGCCAGGACACATTTTCTGGCTCTTAGGGGAAATAGCACGTTCCTATGGTAAAACCTCTTCATCCCTAAAAGGAAGACATTGTCCACACTGATTTACTGGAAATGGTCCTTGGCTGTGCTATCCCCAGAACCTCTCCTGGGCATTGCCTTGGAAGACTGCTTGCTGCCACTGCTCAGAGCCAAGTAGGGAGCATGCAACAGTAAAGCAGTCTGGATGATAGCACACCAGTCTTGAGATCATGACCTGTCTGGTCTAATAAGCAGTGTAGATACAGTCTGAGAGGC
This sequence comes from Balaeniceps rex, assembly GCA_013401315.1. Lineage (NCBI taxonomy): Eukaryota > Metazoa > Chordata > Aves > Pelecaniformes > Balaenicipitidae > Balaeniceps > Balaeniceps rex. Next base: position 5,100 of record VYZW01054426.1, on the reverse strand, counting down.
AAAACTGTGAGAAATGTGGCATTTCTCACACTTGCAAGTAACCCATAACATACTCTCTGCCTACCAGATGGACTTTGAATGTTGCCCGAGCTGAAATAAGACAAAGTAGGTTATTCAGAAGTACAACTTCAGTAGTTCGCAGTATACATTCAAGAAACATGGCATAATTAGTAACAGTTTTTGCAGAAACCACAACTAAACCAAAAAGGAAAGCATTTCCAAACATGAGACAATTCCAGAGTTTTCTGGATACAACAGCCTTCCAACAAATGGTAGGCAGCACAAAGCTGACCACATTTCTGTACTAGACGTGAAACTCACACACTTGGTTTCTCTATCCTACAGCCTCAGATGCAGGCCCATACTCAAATATCTGAAACAGCAACCTAGAGCCTATTTCGTGCTCTATAACTCCATACATTGACCACTGGTAATCGAAGACTTGCTGCCCAGCTGCATCCAACATATGCTGTGTGTTAGAGCTGGAGAGAGGGTTGTGGCACTGAACTGCAGCAGTCCCTTCAGCAGGAGCTTGTTTGAAGGCTAATGAAGACCCAGCTGAAACCATGTGCTGCAGCCATTCCACTGTATCACAGGACTTGAAACATCTTTTCTTCATGTGACACACACTGTTGTCTCATGAACAAGGGAAACTGACACTGGGAGAAACACAGGGAAAACAATCTGCGTTTCTGTAGCTGTTTTTGTAGCCGTTTCTGCCCAAAGTCACAAATTTTTGTATGGCAGAGAGTAAGAATATGGGAGACCACATTGCAGATTAAACCATATTGCTTTGGCAATTATTCCTTTTCTCTTTCTTTTGTTGTCTCTTTCTCCTGCCCTCCACCCCCGCCAAAGAGGGGGAAAGAGAACATCAGTTCCCAGAACTACCCAGGTCTTTTAATGATTGTATTTTATAAGTCAATATGTTGTCTCACACATTCTGTTGGATTTTTTTTTTTTAAATGTACGAGATGCGCACACAGAAACTTGGTATAAATATTAATTACCTTTATATTAATTACCTTTAGTGTTTTTCCAGAGGTAAAGTACTAAGATAACAGTTTCACAATGCAGCAAGCATTTAGGTAACATTATCTAAACAGTTTCTGTGTTACAGACTTATTACCTCAACACTTCCTCACTTGTCACCAACAAAACCTCTTGCCAAGGCTAATACATGCCTCAATATTGAGATTCTCTCCCTGATCCCATCTCTAACAACCTTCTATCCTTCCCTCTGTATAAATGTATGCACAAGATGACCTGCTAGCCTGGAGGGATACTGGAGTTTATACTTCAAATGGATACATCAATCTGCGGCATGACAGGGCTAACAGCAGTATGAACACCTCCAAGAAGTCAAGGGGAAACTGCTGCACATCACGTTAGCTAACATTTTGAGGAGTAATTATATTGTAGTCACTCTATGTACAAGACCTACTTCAAGTCTTTGCTGGAGGAAAGGTCACGTACAACGTACGTAACCTTTAATATGAACACAGTACAAACTGCTCTGCATTTTCTGCACTGGCTGTTTACAATGTCTTAGATTAAGATAGTTCCATGTTTATTTTTTTTAATGACCTTAATAAAGATGGACTGGACTATATACAGAACAACATAACAGGGCTTACACGCTGCAAGTAAATTATACTGTGACAGTGCTCAAGCTTAGCAGGAGAGAAGGTTTCCCTTTAGGAAAGGTCACCGAGCTTTTGCCACATGACTTCTGCAGGGAGGAACATGTTCTACAGTAATAGCCATCTCATTCTTTCCCTGAAACCTATACCTACATAGAAATAAGCATATTTTTACAACACATTAAAGCAGCATTTAATATTTAGTTTGATTTTTATTAATGGATTGT
>VYZW01054416.1:0-10762 GCA_013401315.1 Balaeniceps rex | reverse complement strand
CCGCCGCTCCCCCTCTTGCCGAGCGCTGTGGCCAAATAAGGAGAACTGGATTGTAGGATCGAGCCAGCCGGCCAAGGGAGGGATGGCGGCAGCGGTGCCGGACGAGCCCGCGGCACCCCGAGTCCCGCAGCACCCCGAGTCCCATGGTACCCCAAGCCCCACGACACCCCGAGTCCCGCAGCATCCCGGTGGTGCCCGCTGCCAGGGTGCCCCGTGGGGCAGCCCCCGGGAGGGATGCCTTGTCCAAACCGAGCGGGGTGTTGGAGATGGGAGGACAGGGGGACACCGGGACAAGGCACCGGGCAGAGACGGCGAGGGTGGCACGTGGGGACGGCCCCGGCGGGACCCCCCCGCTCCCCTCCTTGCGGCCCAGCGAGTGCAGCAGGGCTGCGTCCCAGCGTGGCACCTACAACGGGGTATGCCGCTGCCTCGGACGGGTGCTGAGCCCCGGCTGGACCACGGCAGCCCCCAGCAGACCAGGACCCCCCAGACACGGGGGAACCAGAGACCCCCCCAGCTGCACCACAGCAGCCTGAGACCCTGCAGCCCCCAGACCTCACAGTCCTGCAGTGACCCCAGAGCCCACAGTGGCCTGGGACCCCACGGCAGCCCCACGGCAGCCCAAGACCCCCTGGCTGCACCGTGGCAGCTCAGGAGCCCCCAGCCTCAAGATCCTCCAGTGGCCTGGGACCCCACAGCGGCCTGGGACCCCGCAGCCCTGCGCCCGCCTGGGACCCAGCAGCGTCCTGGGTCCCCGCGGCACCACGGGGCTGCCGTCAGCTCACCCCGAGAGGGGAAAGCCCCCAGAGCTGACGCCGGGGGGGGACTTTGCAGGGCCCCCCTGCCCTCCCCGACTGACGGGCGCTTTTGGGGCCAAGGGTGAAGCTATGGGGCCAAGGACAAAGCTATAGGGCTGCGAGCAAATCTATAGGGCTGGCTGCACCACTGCGGGCAGGATCCTGGAGCAAGCAGCGTGACCGCTGCCCTGGGTCACCGTCCCCATGCCGGGCACCGCACGCACAGGCAGGGCGCTGTCTGCCCGCACACCCTGCCTGCAGCACACGTCCCCCCCTCCCCAGCACCCCCAGCACCCTCCCACCCTGCTGCCCCCCTCCAGCAGGGAAACCCCAGCCCAGCCTTTTCGGGGAAGCCGGGAGAGGAGGGAGGGTGATGCCAGCCCCGGCCAAGGTGCGAGGAAGCAGCTCCTCCTCCTCCTCTTCCACAGAACCTGCTTTTGGCCAGGCCAAGACATTGGATTTCCTGGAGGGAGGGTGCAAGGCACCGCGCTGACGCAAGGCATGGCCGAGCGCTGCGCTCCACCCAGCCCTTACAAAACACCAACAACAGGAGCAATTAGGAAACCGGCATGGCTGGACGGCCTGCGGAGGGACCGCCGGCCAGACCTGCTCCGGGCAGGGAGGGGACAGCACCTGAGCGAAAACATGTCACCGGCTCCTGCCACCCGGCTGCTCCCTGGGGACCAGGGGGAGAAGCCCCCTCCCATGGCACAGGCATCTCTGTGGGGCTTGGGGACCCCAGGACCACAGGTCCGCAGTGGGGATGCTCGCCCCCCGTGGCGATGCTCGCCCCCCCAAGAACATGGATGCTCATTGGCACCGTGCTGGGAGGGACCCCCCGCACCCAGCTCGCCCGCCCCTCCGCACCCTGCCCTTGCGAGGTGCCACGCACCAGCCCCAGGCTTTAGAGGGTGCTGGAGGGGGGGGGTTGCACCCATGCGAGGTCCCCAGCGGGTGTGGGATGGGTGCCCTCAGCGGGCAGGGGAGGATGCCGCCGCGGCCGCCCTTATCTCCCTGCGAGGCCAAGGCTGCGCCAGGAGACGGGGACAGCGTTCCCACGGGCTCACGGAGCTCGGCCCCGGCACCGTGTGCGGGGGGTGCGGGGGAGACCCGGGGGGGGGCTTGCGCAGGCAGCAGGGCTGCCAGCAGCTGCCCAGTCGGTGAGAGCCGCTCAGGGCTGGAGAGCCTGGAAAAGCAACGAGAAGCCTCTTTAAACCCTGCAAAAGCAAAGAGGAGGGCTGCGAGGGGCAGGGGTGCTCGGGAGACGGGTGTTTTCTGGTGGAGGGAGGGAAGGAAGTATTGTGGAGGCAGCGGCTGTGGTCAGAGCAGCGCGGTGGGCACCCCGCTGCGGCCGGGCACGGGTGCTGAGGTCAGGAGCAGGGTGCTGCCAGGACCAGGTCTGCGGGGCCATGATGCGGGCAGAGATGCCCATCGCCCCCGCGAAGCAGCCAGGCACGGGGCAGCACCCTGTCCCCATCCCTGTCCCACGCTGCTGAGCTGGGGGGAACGGTGCGTTCCGATTTCCCGGCGTGCTCAGCCCCAAAAGCGTTGCCCCATCTCGCACACCATGAGGCACGGCCCCGGCAGCCCCCGCGCCACCCCAGACCCCCGTGTCCCGGCTGCACCGGGGAGCACCGCCAAGAACCCGGATCTGCCCGAAGCAGCGGGGCGATGCCCCACTGCCCGCCTGGCTGAGCACCCCACCACGGCACCCAGTCCTGCCTTGCCCAGCGCCACGGCACAGGGACCGATGCCTCTCGCTGTGCTCCCTGCTCGCCTCGGCCACCCCTGCCATCCCGGCTGGTGTCATGGCCAGCGGCGGTGTCACCCCTCCCTGGGTGCAGCCCCCCAGGCTGCCGCTCTCTTGCCCTGTGCAAATTTGGGGTGGGGGGGCTATTGCCACAGCATCCCCCCGAACCGCCGGGGATGCAGGGCACGGCCACCGGCATCCGCTGCACGAGGGGGCCTGCAGCACAGCGTGTCCCCAGCCGACACCATCCAGGGGGACAAGGTGTCCCAAGGGTCCCCTCCTTACCCAGGGCTCCCCCGACCCACGGTGGGGCAGCAGCAGGACCCCACAGGATGATCCCCCGCTGTGCTGGGGACACTGCGGCGGGACAGCAGACCCTGCAAAGCGGGGAGGTATCCGGCTGCATCCCGGCTCCATCCCGCCTTCCCATGCAGGGGACCTGGGGCGATCCAGCCCCCCTCCCTCCTCCCCTGCACCCGGACCCCACGGCAAAAGGATAAAAGTTCACCGACAAGCCCGGGCAGGCACGGCACAGCGCGGTGCTCAGCCTCACACCGGCACAGGCAAAGCGCTGCCGCCCGCACCAGCCCCACCGGGGGGGACGTGCAAGGCCACCATCACCCCCTCCCCATCACCGTGACTGGTGGCACCCGCACCCCGGGGGCAATGGGGGAACGGAGCCCCCATCCTCCCCGGTGCTGAGCGTGCAGCCCCCCGCCGGGGCTGGCTCGGGAGGGCCGGGAAGCCGCCCTGGCCCCACTGCGGTGAGGTCCCCGGGGACGGCTCTGCCATGGGGACGCCGAGAGCGGCTGCTCCGTCACACCGCAGGCTCTGCAAGACCCCAGACGAGCAAACCCCAAAGCCGAGGCTCCTGGGCACCCCAGCTCCTCCCCGCGCCCCCCCGGCACATCGGGGCTCAGCAAGAACGTGGTTGGGGGTCCGACAGCAGGCATCAGTTTGTAGGCAGGCAGAGGCCTTCGTTAATGTGCTCCTCGTTTCGGGCAGGGGTCATTAGGGTGCCCCTTGTTTCGGGCAGGGAAGCGCTGGCCGGGGGGGTGTCCCTGCTGCCGCCTCTGCCCACCCCATAACGCGGCCGGGAACGGGGCCGGGAGAAACGCTGCCCGCACCGCCGACACGGCCGCCAGCTCCGGAGAGCCCTTCGAAGCAAACCCGAAAGCCTTGGGGCTCCCGGGGAACCCCAGCAAGGCCACACCACGCCGGGGAAGATGCCGCCATGTCCGCTGCCAACCCCAGCACCATGCACAGAGCTCGGGGCTCTCGGCTCGGCCGAGCACGACCCTACAGCGCTTTTCCTGCAATAGCCAAGTGCTTTTTGCAGGAACCCCGTATCCCTGGCTGCTCGCCCAGGGACCCTTCGGGAACGCCCTGCCCCATGTCCTGCCCCAGACCCTGCCCCGATCCCTCAAGGGACACCGTCCCGGTTGGCACATGGCCGTTCCGGGGACAACCAGCACCCATCGAGGCGGGCGGCAGCAGCCGAGCGAGACCCGGCTCGGCAGGGAGGGTGGTGGAAGGAGGTTTGTTTACATTGCGCTCCTCTTCCAAACAGCTCTCGGGCTGCGGTGAGGGATTCCCCAGCTCAGGAAAGGCGGCCGCCCTGCTCCCTCCCACCCAGGTTTGCACCTCCCTGCTGGGGAGGACCATCCACCTTCTCCCCGAAGGGACCCCCGGCGTGGGCTGGGGACCCGGGCGGTGGCAGAGCCCCCCATGCGCCAGGCCGGCTCCCCATGAGACAGCCCAACTAATTTCCTCCCCTCTATCGTTTCCTGTCCCTTCCGGCTTGGCGGGCGGCTCAGGAAGCAATCGGAGCGGGGAAACCACAGGAGGCCACGTGGCAGCATCCCACCGGGGTCCGTGGCGCTGCCAGGGCTGCCCCGGGCACGTGCCCCCTGCTCCGGCCGGACCCCCGCAGCCAAAGGGTCCCCCCAGCTCCCAGCGAAGCCCTGAGCCCCCATCCGGCAGGGATGCAGCTGGTCCTCACTCCAGCGGCACGAGGCCGAGGGATGCTCAGCCCCCCATCCCGAAGGGCCATGGGCGAACGAGAGCGGAACTTGAGTGATTTGCCCGGAGAAAATTTGGGCGGGGAGGACGGAGGGGACCGAGCAAACCCCCTGAGCCCCACCGACGGCCCCGCTCGCCGAGATGCTCCCTCCTAACGGCAGAACCACGGGCGTGCAAACCAACCCCTCCATCTCCTCCTCTTCCTCCGGCCCCAGCAGGGCGGCAGAGCTGGGTTTCGGACCTGAGCCGGTTTTGCTCAAGCCTCCAGGCCCAAGACCTGAGGGCAAGGGACAGACGGACACCGTAACCCGGCTTCCCTCCCTGGCCCAATTACGGCCGCCCTGCCCAGCCAGGACGGGGCGTTTCACCCAGCGGTGCATAAATAGAAAGCTTTTGCAGCATTAATTGCTCTCTGCGTTATGAAACGAGCTGGATGGAAACAACAGGGTTGGAGTTGCCTGCCGGGGATGGGCCACCACCACGGCCGTCCCGTGACACCCCCAGCATTGGTGGCCCATGGCACAGCCAGTGCTGGGCATGGCACCCGCCGGGGACCGTTGCATTCGCTTTGCTCTTGCGCCAAAAATACGCCCATCCCGGGATGTCTCCCACTGAACGTCCCCTGTAGACGAGCTCAGGGTGGCCACCGTGTCCCAGGTCCCCTGGGACTCCCAGCACTGCTTGTCCCAAAGGTGCCTGGGGTCAGGGAAGCCCCGGGGGAGCCCAGGGCCAGGCAGCCCCGTGCCTGCAGTGGGATCGTGTCCCACCGCCCAGGTGGGCCGGGCATCCCGGGTACCCTGCCAGCCCTCGGACCCGCTCCTGGGAGGAGAAATGCCTCCACGGAGGAGTTTCGGGTGCTGCTGACCCCATTTTATGCCATTGCAGCAGGGCCAGGGAAAACGTCTTCCAGGGCATGCCGGCTGCCAGGCCAGGAGGAGGAGGAGGACGAGGAGGACGAGGAGGAGGAGGAGGAAGGCTGCAATGCATTTCACACCCGCCCCCGGCCACCTCCACCCCCGCGAAACCCAACCCTGCCCGGGGAGCAGCTGCGCCCGCTGCCCGCGCCGCGGCACCCGCCGGATCCCGGGGCCAGCACCACCGCGACCTGGAGGAGAAACCCAGCGGGGCGGGGGGGACGCAAGAGCTGATCCCCCCCCGGCACCCGAGACACAAGGCGGTGGGGGGCTGTCAGGCGTTACCGTCCCGGCTGAGACATGGAGACGTCCCCGGCTGCCAGAGGCCGGGACAAAACGTGACACGGCAATGTCACTTGGCCACTGCCACCCCCGCCAGGGCGCACGCTTCCCTGCCTTCCTGCGATGAGCTCGCGAAGCTCGGGGCAGCCGCCCAGCTGCGTCCTGCATCTAACGCGGGAGCTGCGTGAGCAGGTACGCGCTGCCCTGCACAAACCGCATCGGCGATCTATCCCCAGAAAGGGGTATTTTGGTTTAACACCATTTTACTGCGTGCCATCACCCCAGACCGGCCCGGCGAGCAACCCTTCGTGCATGCCAGGAGCGCACCGGGCGCCCGTGGCAGAGCATCGCCTTCGCCCGGCACCTCTCGTTGGTGCCCGAGCCGAGAGCTGGAACCGGGCACAGCGACTCCCGCTCCTGTAGATTGAAAAATTGCTCTGGAATCCTCGGGGAGGAAAGTTGCTAAAAATACACGAAGGCGGTATTCTTGGTAAAAAAGGAGCTCCAGCAAGAAGCGCGGCCCAAGAGCGCCGGCGAGCCTGGCACGGCGCGCTAGCCCCCCGCCCGGCACGCCGATGCCCGAGCATCGGAGCCGGACCCCGACCCTTCGTTCTGCGATGCCGCCCGGGCACGGCTGTAAGCGGGGCACATCGGCCACCGCACGCGAGAGCCGGAGCCCAAACGCACGCCGCAGACGAGCGTCGAGCGAGCACCAAGCGAGCACCCTGCCCGTCTCGTCCACCAAGCACGCGGGCAAGAAGCCGGGCAGGGAAAAAGCGGGGTCTTGCACCAAACCTTTACTTCTGGACTACAAAGCGCCCAGATCTTCCCGCTAATAAAAACTCGATGCTCATTGGGGTCGGGGGCTCGCGTGCCTGTGTGCTTTTTCCTAAACCCGAATTGCCTAAGCCGGGGTGGCGGGGGGGGGAGGCAGGATCTGGCTGCCTCTGGGGGAAGGGCGGGCGGCGAGGAGCTGGCATGGGAACGGCAGCCCATCCTCCACGCACGCCGCGCCGCTCCGCGTCTGTAAACTTTGAACATCTTCCGGAGAGAAGTTAGTGGCTATTGTGAACAGCTGGATCTAATTTTACGAGGAGCGAGGAGGAGACAGTCGTGGGGAAATAATAAGGCTTGGCGCTCCCAGGCGAGGATCCCCGAGCCCGGCCAGCCCTCCTGCCTCCACCGCACCCCGCCGGGGGGGAGCGCCGGCGAGACGGCCGTGGGGAAACTGAGGCACGGAGCAGAGCGGGGCTCAACCGCGTCCTGGGTAACGCAAACCGGGAGTCCAGGCATCCAGGGCATCGTCCCTGCATGTGTCCCCTGACCCGTCACCCCTCCGGCAGCTGCGGCATCAGCGGTGGCACAGCTCTTCCCCGCGGTGGAAAGCCAAGCTGCCGATGCAGGGCCACCGCCTCGACCCACCGCAGCATCTTCAGAGCCAGGGACTCCCGGCGCTCGCTCTCGATGCCGGTGGGCACCACGGTGCGACACGTCTCTCTGGCCGGCCGCTTCCCGCGAGGCTCTGCCCACCTCCCAAAATTAGCTCCAGCTCTGCCGTCCCGTCCCCGGCCACCCCCCGCAGGCAGGGGAGCTCTCCCAGCCCACCGCACCGATTTCCCCAGCACGGCAAGGGGGAAGGGGACAAACCAGCCTCCTCCATCGCTCGCATCTCGCTCCCCAGCCGCGAGCCACCTGCGAGCGAGCATTTCCCGGCGTTATTTAGTTATTTATTACAGGGCGAAGCGCAGCCCTGAAGTGCACTGAAGTCACCTTCGGTGCCTCTGGCCCCTACGAGGATGGCCGAGGACGAGCTCCGGGTCGGCCTTAGCCAGCTGAGACCCAGCGCATCTCGTGACACCACACCCAGTGCCCAGCTGGAAGGTGGCGGTGCCGTGCGCGGTGGACGCGCTGGGTTTCGGTGCTGTATCATGGCATGTAACGGGGGACGCTAGGGACATCGGAGCATTGCATCTGTTCGGGACCAGGTGAGGGGACACGCTCCGGTGGGATTTGCGCCGCCGGGATGGGACGTGCTGCGTGCAGTCGGACACGCGAGTTTCTCTGGACCCTTCGCCCGCAGGATCCCATCGGCTGTGCCAACGCAGAGCCCTACGTGAACGCTGTCCCCACAGGGCCACCAGCTGCCACCCCCAGGGATGAGACCACGGGGTTCATGGCCGGTCACCTCCGAAGGGCTCGGCCACACGTGCCCACCACGAAACCCTGCAACGAGCCGCACGGGGAGCCCGAAACGGTGCCCGGCACCGCGTAACCCCCCCACTCCCCACCGCCACGGGCAGGCGAGCGGCCATCCGGCACCACGAGGAGGTTTTGCCGGGGCCCCTCGCTCCCATTTCACAGGCGGGGAAAACCGAAGCACCGGGAGTTGTAGCGGCGTGTCCAGACCCGCAGCAGGATCCGGCCGCGCGTTATCGCAGAGGCGGGGGGGGCCGCTCCTGCCGCGTGCCCGCTGCAGGCTGGCGCGGGGCACGGCCCCGCCGGCTCACCCCATCATTACCTTCCCTCCCTCCCTCCCTCCAAAAAAACATTTCATAAGCCGCCACGTGACGGTGGCAACAGCGAACGCCCACGCGCTTCAGGTGCCTGCCCCGACCGCAACACGCAGGTGCCTGGGCTCGGCCGCCGCGTTCCCGGCCCGGGCACCGACCCCAATTAACACCTCGGACGCACGGTTGAGAAGCTCAGAGCGTGGCCTGGCCGCTTGGCAAATCCCCCGGGGATGGGAGCTCCCAAAAATCCCACCCACGGTGGTGCGAACACCATGGCAGCCCCGCCAGCCCCCTGCGATTGCCGTCGAGGATTTAATAAAGAGAAGCTCCTGGAGATGGGACATTTTTTGGACAGCATCCGTCCCGTCCGTTGATGGACAGAGGGGATCCCAACCCCACAAAGAGCCCCGGGATGGCTCTCGCCACGCAGATCCCGGCAGCACCCTTCGTTAGGGCTTTGCAGCCCATTCTCCTCTCTTCCCCTCCATCCTCCGCTCCCACGGGCGGGAGAAGAGGTAGTAAGGCAGGAAAACCTATTTTTTCCCCTGCAAACAGCCCAAAACTGCCCATTTCCCCCCTTTCCAGCCGCTGCGTGCCCACACCGCTCCCGCTGCCGAGCTCACCTGTCACCGGCCTCGTGCTCGCTGCGTGTTTGACGGGAGCTGCGCGGTTACTCGCTTTTTAATACATTAATTATAGCTGATTAGCGCTGCCACCCCCACCTCCCCGGAGCCACAACCTGCTCACACATCGCTGCGAAAAGGCTCCTTCCTTCGGCACAGCGCCGGGGTCACCGGGACTCGCCTCCCGACCCGCTCGGCGGTGGCAAGATGGGGATTAAATGGCGATTAAAAGGAGATGTTGTTTCTGGTATCGTGACACATAGCGACCGTACGTCATGGGAAATGGATGCGAGTCCCTTTTATTGACGGACGTGGAGGCTGGAGGGGGTTTTGCTTTCCAGGAGGGGGATGTTAGAGGTGGGATGGCTGCTGAGGGGTTCATCTCTGTGCCCCTTTGCCCCCCAAAATGCCCCGGTCGAAGCATCGCCCTGCTCTGAGCTGAGCCCCGACGCCGCAGTCGCCCCGGTCAGGACAAGGGTCCTCAAAATACTCGGGTTCCGCTTACGCGAGGCGGCTGGAGCCCGCCACGGAGCCCGCCGCTTTCGAAGGGTTATTTTTGTTAGAAAAGCCAGTGCGGTGCCAGCCGTGCGCCCGCCCCGGGGAGGGACCTGGGTGCCCGAGGTCCCCTGGGGACGGGAACGTCCCCCCATGTCACCCGGCTGGGAGGGGGTGGCTGCTCACCCCACATCCATCCCCAGCCCCTTCCCATGGGAATGCCCCCAAACAGGGCCAAACCCTGCACCTTCTCCCAACGGGACGCTCGCGTCTGTCCTCTCCAGTGGGGAAGTGCCGGGAACGCCACTCGGGCAGTGCCACGGAGACTGTCACCTGCCCCGCCAGCGGGGTCCCAGCACCACCACCCCCACCCATTTCTCCCCCAGCTTCGCCGTTGGGTGACCTTGGCGAGCCCTCGACCCCGTCCACTTTGGGGACCCTCTTCCTCCCATCCCGTGGGGAAGCGACCCACCCCGACAACCCACCCCGAAAGCTGGGTGCAGGGAAAGGCTCTGGGGCCACGGAGGCCCCCAGGGCCGGCGGGTGCATGGGGGGGTCACCAGCCTGGCAGACCCCCAGTTCTCCACCCATCATCGCGAGCACCCCAAAACCAGGGGGGAGGAGGAGGGGGCAGCCCCGCTGGCAGGGCCCCCCAGGGTGGCCGGGCAGTGCCAAAGCCCTGACTCACGGCGCGCACGTACCCGCGCAGGGTAAAGCGATAGGAGGGGAGACAGGACGCCGGAGCCCAAAATACCCCGGCGCGCCTGACACCGGAGATTATCGCTTCGCCGGTGGGACGGTCGCCCGGCCCGGCTCGCCTCGGCTCCCTGCAAAGCACCAAAAAACCCCCAAAACCTCTGCCCTCGCCTTCTCCCCTCCCACCCTGCGCCAACCACCCAACAGCAATGGGGGGCTGCAGGGTGCCCGCCGCCCTGGCAGGGCCTCTGGTACCATTTCCAGCTGGTTTCTCCCCAAAATATGGGTTTTTTCTCAGCCGGTACAGGCCAAACGCGTTGCATAGGGCCTGAGCGGTTTCGGGGGGTGGAGGCGGGCGGCACTGCGAGGGCTTGGCCTTATTTTCCTTCCGAGGNGGGGGGGGGGGGGAAACAACCACCCCAAACCCAAGGAGGGTGTAAAAATAAAATAATAATAATAATAATAAAGATGACACACTGCTGAAAATTATACATCTAATTGCTGCCTCGTTAGCAATGCGCCCCTATGACGAGGCACAAAGTGTTTAGCATACAGTCAGCGTATGGTCATCCCCTACATGCGTGTGACACACATGTAACGTGACACGTGTGTGGCCCCCACACCCCACTCGGGACACCACCACCCCCCCGTGCCGTGTCCTGGGGGGCTTCGG
>VYZW01054415.1:3600-18311 GCA_013401315.1 Balaeniceps rex | reverse complement strand
GCTTCCCCTGGGATGGCTCTAGGGGCTCTTAATCCTAGTTATTCATCCCACCCTTCTCTCGACTTATGAATGTCTCAGCTGGGACATCGCAACTGCAAATGAGGCAGCAACCAAACTGTCATACTTCACAGGTTTGTTCAGGTAAACTGGCTTCCCTTAATAAACTAGGCTGACACCTGCAACGATCAAATCTTATTTAATGTTGATATCGTGGTAGAACACACGTATCAACCAAGCCACATTATCCTTGCCCTGGTCTCTGTTGTACCATACAGGTTGCTAACATTCACATAACCTATCAAAGGGGGTTCATATATACACAGTTGGAAGAAGACTGAAAACACTAAAAAAATAGTCCTTAGCAGCAATCTAATTTTCACAGCGACTTAGAAAATTTAGTGGTGGACATGGACCAAACTTCTGACTATAGACTAAGATTCAGGTATATATATATATTTTCCCTGAGAAGCAGACTTCAAACTGCCTTGGTGTTTGTTTGCAGGAGTTTTGATTAGGAGCTGAGTCTCAGATTCTGAAACTGTGTATCACCCTACTAAGCACATCTAAAGTTAAGAGCCAGCATTTAACTCCATGGTTTTAATTCAAGAATAATCTCAATTTTCAAAGAAGCAAATCTAAAGTGCCTGTTTTAAGTGAGTACACATAATGTGACTAAAAGCTAAAAAAGAATATCGTTTAGAAGAATATGCAGCCAAAATGTAGCTACCTCCTGGAGTGCTTTAAGCTATCCAAGTAGCGCATAAAAAGCATCCTAACTCATCCACTAAAATAACTTACTGGTCCCAGATCATTGATCATTTATATTATACTTGGGATATTTTTCTCTTTTTTTGGTGTTGTGAAGTGCTTAAATTATGTCTTTCTGCTATGAAAAGCAACTCCTTATAAAATGATCCAGGAAACTACCAGGAGAAAGCACACATTTTCAAATAGAAAATCTTTGCTCTGTTCCTTCATTGTTTAGCTTGACTGTAGAGATCCCCAAGCCTGTCCTCAAATTATCTTCACCTGGGTCAGTTGGCCTAATAACAGCAGTTTGCTGCCCAGTACCCAATTTTCATTAATTTTCTTTAACTAAAATCTCTATGAAACTTATTTCTCAAATTTTGTTTTTTGTTGGAAATTGAGCTAAACTTATCTGAAATGACCACAAACAGGTGTTAAATTAGTCCTTCAGCATTTTCTGAGAGCAAACATTTTGAGATAGGACTGATGTTATACGGTATAGAATATCCCTTTGGGGATTCCCTTTGTCCTGGCTGTGTCCCCTCCCAACTTCTTGCTCACCACCAGCTTAATAACTTTGGGGGCAGAGTGACAAAAAAGAGAAAGCTTTGAGGCTGTGCAAGCACTGCTCAGTAATAGACAAAACATTGGTGCATTATCAACACTGTTTTATCCACAAATCCAAAACACAGCACCATAAGGGCTGCTGTGAAGAATGTTAACCCCATCCCAGCCAGACCCCATACAATCTACTATTAGATCATAGTGACCAGTAGGACCAGGANCTTAAAGGTCTTTTCCAACCAAAAGATTCTGTGATTCTGTGAATCAATAAAAGAAATACTGAAGTTTTAGCTATATGTATACAGAGACATGTCTGTGTACAATAGTTTCCTAAATAACCTACATTCCTAACCCCTCCAGCACAGCTATTTTTATTATTTTCTTCCTAATGCAGGAGCCTTTACTCATACAGTAGCAAAGAACTCACCCAGCCATGTGGGCATAAAAGTCTACCTTCAGTGTTGGTAGATGCAGACCTGAGGCCAACTTGATGCTATTTTTAAAAAGCAAAAAAATGTAGATAGACCATCTGATATATCAGACAATAAGTACTTCAGGACATATTTGACTGTAGATGTACACTTAGAACTTTTTATTGACATGTGTAAGCATTTCAGTATAAACACATGGCTTGGGTTCATTTACTTTTTAATTCCTAGCAGCACTAATTACATGCCTTCGCATGGTTTTCATTTAGATTCATTGTCAAAGTATAGAGGTTTATTTTAAAAAGATGATTTGTCTCGTCCTCGTTTCAGCTGGGATAGGGTTAATTTTCTTCCTAGTAGCTGGCAGAGTGCTGTGTTTTGGATTTAGTATGAGAATAATGTTGATAACACACTGATGTTTTAGTTGTTGCTAAGTGATAGTAGTGTTAGTAGTGCTAAGTAGTGCTAAGTGTTAGTAGTGCTCACACTAGTCAAGGACTTTCTTTTTCAGCTTCCCATGCTCTGCCAGGTGCAGAAGAAGCTGTGAGGGACCATAGCCAGGACAGCTGACCCAAACTGACCAAAGGGCTATTCCATACCATATGACATCATGCTCAGTATATAACCTGGGGGGAGTTGGCCGGGGCGCAGCAATCACTGCTTGGGAATAGGGTGGGCATCGGTCAGTGGGTGGTGAGCAATTATATTGTGCATCACTTGTTTTGTATATTCTTTTATCATTATTATTATTATTATTATTACTACTTTATCTTTCTTTGCTGTCCTATTAAACTGTCTTTATCTCATCCCCTGGGTTTTACTTTTTTTTTTTCCCAATTCTCTCCCCCATCCCACCAAGATGGGGGACGGAGGGTGAGCAAGAACTGTGTTGTGCTTAGCTGTGGTCTGGGGTTAAACCACCACATTTGCCCAGACACTGATTGGTTTTGCCATAATTTAAAGTAACATTTGATCTTGCTGGGGTTTTATTTGCACATCTCGGTTGGCAACACTTTCTCATAAACACGGACAAAAGTACCCAGTACATTTTTATGATACTCTGTGATATCTTTTCATTGCTCTTTCAGAATGATGTTTGTCTTTCAGAGGCTCTTAGGGGTAAAGCATTCTGTGAACAGTGATTTAATCCTCTGTGCTGTCTTGACAGGCCTGTTCCTGGGTTGGTCTGCCCGTGATTTAGAAATCTTTCATATACACTCTGCAGTCTTTCGGGTTTAGGAATATTCACTTGATAATAACATTCTTTCAGCTTTGGCTGCCGGGGATGAAAATTAGACTTTCCAAACTGAGGTATGTGCTGATAAACTGGCATTGTAGAATATGCAATCATGTAATCATTTTTGTAATGCAGGGGAAGTGTTTTCCTTGTTTTCAGCTGTTGGGCATAAGAACTGTGATAGCTCTCTGCACCATTGTACGTCTTTTCCTCTGCAGAGGATACGGTACCTGGAAAGGAAGCAAAATTTGAAGTCCTTCAAATTAATATGAGGTATTTTTCTAGAATTCAACAATCTGATATGTTTTACTAAATTACAAATAACATATTCTCATAGCAACGGCTGATTTTTAGCAATCTTATTCTTGGATCAGCAATATCACACTTACAATAGGAAAATATTAGGTGTTCTTACTCTACCAAAAAAGCAATTTATTACATTTACAAATAAGTATATCTACATTTCTTTGTGCTGATTTTGCAGGAGATAAGATATATCCTAAAATTATGCTAGGATCCTACAAGCACCTCTATGAAGTGAGATGTAATAAACATATACCTGTGTAATACATGAGAGTCAACACTCAGCAAGTTAATTGTTCATATATCTCATTTATTTTTTAATAGTGTACACACATATGACGTGCACTTGGCAACACACGTGGACAGACATAGACCAATGATGATTTTAATGTCTGCATTTTCTGCTGCTGACTTTCAAGAAACCTTAACAAAGCAATGCTCAGCACGCACTTACTCGTAAGCCTCTCTCCGGCATGCCAAAGCGAGCATCCAAAAATGAAGCCCTCAGAAGCCAGTCACTTTGGGGTTTGACAGTGTTTAACATGGGACTGAGCCTCCTCCGTGATTTCATGCCTGTATAACATCACTGAGATGTTTCACTGGTGAGTCAGGGACACTGGTGACTAGGGGGTCAGGCTCCCCTACTTTTCAATCTATTCCTGCCTTTTTTTATCCAGGGGCTTTGGAAAGGAGAGTGATAAGGTTGGTTTCGGTTCATTGCCTCCATTTATGTCTTGCACTCCAAAACTGAGATGTTAAGTTTTATACTTTCCAACTTGGTTTTTCATCATCTCTGAAGGTGGCTTCTTTAGCCTTTCTCCACTGATATCAGAATGACTGTCATGAAATTCACTCTTTCCTCTCCCACTGTCCTTTCACACTCAATTGATTTGGAGCTGAATGGGCACTAAAAAAAAAAGGAAACCATTAAACTTTCTTTTCCAGGCACCGTAAGAAGTATAATATTTCCAACTGTTAATTTGGAGAAATAGACATATTTACTTTAAAATGGAAGCAGAATTTTCCTCCAGCTGAAAAGATGAAGGATGAAAAGAAACAAGAACTTGACTCTCCTAGAGGAGGAAAATATCTTCGCTTATTCCTTTGCATATATTTAAATACTGGCTTGGCACAAACAAGAGTTTCAGATTAAAAAAAGGCTGAAGTGCAAGAGCTAAAGAAAAGTTCAGTAAGTAAATGTAAACACGACATGAACATCTGCATAATTCTTAGCTGTAGTATAACCTGCATATTTACAGGATGAACAAATCTGGTTTTCTCAGTTTACAGGTAGAGAAGCTGAAGCACAGAGGAATCGGTCATTTGGGCACTCGGCAGGCTCGCTGTTGGGGCCCTCCTTGGGTACAGCAGTGTCTGGGTTGAGCAACAGGGAGCTGGGCAGAACATCCTCAGGCAGCTCCACCATCACCGAGCTCTTGGCGAAGGCAGGGCTGTTGTCATTGATGTCGAGGATGGGGATGTGCATGGTGGCCATGCCGCCATCCTTGGCCACCAGTTCCAGCGTGTAGGTGGCACTCGCTGTCCAGCGCTTGGAGCAACACCGGCTCGACTCAGTGCAGCTCACTTCAGCTGAAGGGGTTGTTGACACCAGGACAGCAATGGGGCAGGGTAGAGGAAAGCATGGCCCAGGGTCTATCAGGCAGGAGCAGTCCCTTGTGAGCGTCTCTTAGCTACTTCTAGCATACCCAAGGCAGACTGTGCCAGTAGGGTGTTTAAAGCAGAGAGGGCACAAATGACCAGTCCTTCTCTTCCCCCTCAGCTTGACTGATCAGCAAGAATCTCTTGGGCAAATCTTGCAAGGTTAAAAGACATCAATTCGTGACAGTACTGCCAGCTAAGGATACAGTTGGAAGAGATTTGCAGAGATACCAAGGAGGAGAGGTTAAAGCTATGTTACGAGGTCCTTTCTTTAACTTGCTCTGAGCATGCAATGCAATGCAAAGAGTGTTTATTTAAAATCCCAGAAAAGGAGAAACACAAGGGTGGTTTTAAAAGCTAGGGTCTCTCTCACCCTTTCAAACATCATGTGCCAGTGGCCTGTTTCTGAGGTTGACACCAAATTCACCCTGTTTAACCTTCTCTTTAGAAAGTGGCAAGAAATGAGGTCCATGGAAAGAACAAAAAAAAGGCAGAGAAGCTTTAGCCTACTCTGATTTCAGAGGGGACTCTCCTGCTTGGTCTGAAATACAAATGACCGATGACCAATGGGACTGGAGAGATTGGTCACAGCTAGGAAGTGGCAGAAACTTAGTTTTATGAAGTGATGCCAAAAGCAGTTGTGTAGCCCTTCTGTATTTGTCTGGCTGTTTCTGAGTCAGCCTGATTTTATGCACTAGTGCACTTACTGGGAAGCAGTTGCTCTGCTCCACTCTATCAGTCTCTGGTCCTAGCAACAGTGGCAAAATTATCTTTGAGCAAATCCTTTTTATAGGAATCATGAATATTTCTTTATCCTATAATCTCTGTACAGAAAATCTCCCATCTGTGAATGATTTGATTTTCCAATATGTCTTTTTTACTCAGTAGAGGCAGGAGGGTTCTTTTAGCCCACCAGGGCTGACAACTACTGTAGCATTTCAAGATATGCTTTTGACAATGATGTTTTAGCAATTATGGGCCAACAGTGCATGACTTATCTCTCAATCTTACTTTTTCATAATCAAGCCTGAGGTAGCAATGTTTTCTGTTAGCTCTTCTGGGACTTTCTTTGATTCTCTCTAGGATCACACTTGCTCTGGGCATCATGCCCTCGCAGGCTGACTGCCATAGGTGCATCCTGTTATTTTCTTGCGTGTGTCGTGACTGACCATCTCCGAACAAAGTGGTCTGTGCTAATGAAGGACATCTGGAGTTTAAAGAAAGACATTTTCTGAGGCAAGATCAAAGCTACACCCATGAAGTGACAGGCAGGCTAGTGCAGATGCTGTAGATGTGTCCCCTGGGGCATCAAGCCTTGACCTGACGTGGGTCACACACCCTGCAGCTTGCCAGGCCCGCTTTAGTCTCCGGGGTAGATCTCCCCATCAGAGTCCTGGAGAAGACAGACCTNCCTCGCCCCCCCCCCCGGCTGTTGCCCCCCTTGCGACAGGCACGCACACGCACACAAACGGCTCGCCCTCCCTTTTTTAGGACGAATGGGCTGACGGAGGTGTCTGTAATTCCCTGCTTGAACTACAGAGGGAGCCCGGGGCTCTGCTTTGGAGAGAGCGGAGGGGCGGGCGGCGGTGCGGGGCGCGGCGGGGGCCGGCACCGGCACCGATCCCTGCGGGCTGGTAACGCCGGGGCAGCTGTCCTGCAGCCACCAGCGGTGAAAAACGCAGCCTAGGTGCGACCTAAGGCTTCCTTCCTCTCCTCTCTGTGAAAAAATAATAGGACAAGACCCCCGGGCAGACCCTGCCAGAAGGAGGAGAGGGTTCTGAATATGCAGAGTTATGCACCGCAGATGTAGTTGCCTCCTCGAGTCTTCTCCGAAGCTTGTTCTACGCATTTCATATTCGTTAGCTCTAATCATGAAACCGTCATTAGCATGTTTTGCGAACAAACGAAACCGCAGGGAGGCTGCTTCAGACTCCCCGAATGTAATGCAGTGAGTGGTGAGAAGGCTGGTTTTAATGGGAGCATAAACTTCTGCAAGACCTTGAAAACTTCTGCTCTTTTACTCCTTTGTTTCCCCTTATGAGGTAAACACTTTCTGTTTGATTTTATCCCCGGTGCAGATTCCTGTAAAACCTGAAAACAATTTGCATGTCTCAACTGTCTGCACATTTTGTAGATTTTATGGCAGTATGTTATCGTGTACAACAGCTTCAAGATTTAAATGCTGGGAATTGAAACCATTAAGAAGGAACTGATATATTTGAGAAATAAATCTGAAGGGTAGAGTTTGAGGGGTTTTGTTTTAATTTTATAATCATTCCTTGAAACAGAATCAGGGTTAATAATCTAAACCAAAAGCATACAAATGAGGTATGTCTCAATGCCATATTATCTCATATTCTTATTAAAATCTTTGCTATTACATTCTTTTGTGATTATGACCAGAGGGTTCAGCTTGCTAAAAAGAAAGATATCGGTAAAAATACTCATCTCTTCAATAAAGTATATTCCAAGAAGATAATTCAGGTTCATACAGAGCTAAATATGCCATATATTCAGTACCCTCACAGCAGGTTAAAATATAGTTGAGATTACTAAAGCACAGCAGAGTAGGAACAAATCATCCTTATCAATTCAAAGCCATTTTTTCTTTAACCTGGTGGAAATTAAGGAAGAATCAGAATTAATTGATATCTGGACTAGATGCAGATGATTTCTTGAATTATATCACCTTCATCTTATCTCTAATCTTTTAAGCCTTTTTTACCCAAAGCACCTTTTCAGACACATGCTAAACCAGAAGCATTATAAGGCTGCAGCAGGACAATATTTGTTATTCTAATGATTTATAACCAAATACTTTATTTATTAGCAAAAGCTAATACTGGATCCATCACTCTGGACCCAAGTATATTAGCCATTAACTTTCTGACACCTAGCATAAAACAACCAGTTAGGTCTGGCCATCTAAGTAATTAATTTAGATTCTCTTTGTGGACACCATGGGGATTATAAGGTGGGCTGAAACTACTCATGTATCTCAGTTGACTAATTTATATTAAATGCCCATTATTTAGACTATTGAAGCAAGGGAAAATTAACTCTCCATCATGATAACATAGCTATAGTAGGAGCCAGTTCCATATAGGTATATATAGGTGTCTACTCCTACTGGTTCCAGTGGGAGATGCCTTGAGGTCTAGGCCTAGGCAGCTCCTACATAACACTTTTCATCTTTAGATCATAAACGATTTTACAGAAGAAAGCAAGGACTTTATTCCTAATTCATATATGGGGAAACTGAGGTACACACAGAAATTAAGTCTGTAAAATCCTGTGAAGATGAAGAGGAATTGGCTGATCGCTCTCCTTTCCAAGACAACAACTGAAGGGCATCCATGCGAACTGGCATAAAACAGGTCCAAAACAGACCAAGTGGGACACTGCCAGGGTGCAGCCAGGGCTGCTCCACAGGCAAAGGACAGCCAGGAGTAGAGGGTGGCAGCAAGGCAGGCAGGGGCAGTGTCCTCACTGACAGGGACACAGTCTTTTGATAACCAAGCAGAGCAGGTCTGGCGACCAAGGGTCATCCGAGAGCCCAGTGACTATTAGACAGGTTTGTAGTGATGAAGCAGGTCTGAGGGAAGTCAAGGCAGCAAGCCAGGGCAAGGGAAGAAGTTCTGGTGGTGCACTCAAGGCCCTGACAAGTACTTGTTTGCACCATACGTAGGTAAACTGAGGAACCCCCTGTCACTTGACGGTACAGATGCTGAAAGTTTAGCAAGCTTAAAAAAAAGGACAGACAAAATCCATGGAAGAAAAAACTGTCAAGAGCTGTTAAACACAGCACTCCCATCTTCAGTGGAGGAAGTCCTGGCACATTGACTTGGTGGAGCCTGAGTGAATTCATTCAGGAACATCAGTCACATACTTATCCCAATCTTATAATCTTCCCTAGGTTCCTGCCATCAGCCACTCTCATCAGCACACTGCTGAACTGGTTTGATCAGGCAGGCAGAGCCATGATTTGCCCCTTCCCAGTCCCTTCCAAATCCATTCATCGGTTACAACTACATCTGCAAGTCAAGTGGAAGTCCCAAAACATTATACGCTTACAATAAATAGGGACTGGAAGGAGAGCTTGAAAGCAGGAAAAAGGCTGCAGCACGGGCACATACATTACTACACACTAGAGAATCAACCTGGGAGAGAGCCATTATGAATGCTTTAGCTGCTGGAGAAGCTTGAGTTGGTGCTCACTCCTTATTAGACCTCAGAGAATCCAAATTCATGGAACAAATCCTTAGGAAAACAGGCTTCATTCATTTGCTCTGCTGCTCATGAAGTTGCCTAAATTGCCCATCACTCCTCGAAACTGCCAGACAACAATCAAAAGTTTGCCTTTGCAGCTTGCTAACCCAAACTTCGGTTGGTGTGATCAGCTTAACTCCACCAGCTGCAATGGAGTCATGATCTAGTCGGCTCATCTGTCAATGCTCACAGGGTTTTGGTCCCAATATACTGGGCAGTTAAGGGAGTGAGAGAGAAGGACTTCATCCTGCTTCCCCAGTGCCAATTGCTCCGCTGCTTCTCTGGTTGGCTCTATATTCTTCTGGATTTTTGCCATCTAGCAAATGTAATCAGGTTGGGGTTTTTTCATCGCTTGGCTGATCAAAGGAGATTCTGTGTTTGTAAATAGAGAGATTGTAGAGATAGTAAATGCATATTCGCTCCACTTTCGCCCCCAACTAATTTGAAAAAAGGTCAAAGCTGTCTTCATCAACAGAGACATCATATAACAGAAATCTCACATATTTAAGCATTTTATGTATTGTTTCTTTCTGAAATCAGAGGAAGAAGAGCTGTTAAAAGATATACAAGTTACTCTCATCCATGTTGCTGCCAAAGCAAGTTTATTTCCACCACATATTTGCTAGTGCAGTGGTACTCAAATGACAGTGCTTGGGGCTGCTTCTGTCACAACCATGAAGCATCAGTCACCCTTTGAGCAGTGACACCTTCTGCTCCTTATAGCCCCGAATAAGGTTCTTCGAGGGTTCCCAGAGGCTATTTCAACCAAGTAAATCCAAAATAACAAGTATTTGTCTGCAACCCACACAGCTGCTTCTTGTCTTTTTTTGATGATTTTTTTTTTCTTTGTTGGTATAGCTCCAACCAGGATCAAAACTGGGGATTAACACATATTGTGCAGGACCAGACTTCAGAAAGACCCCGAAAGACTACATCAAAGAGTACTGCAGGCCACAGGGGGAAATACAACATTAATAAAATCCTTCACCTGGAAAGTGAGCAAATACAACATGGAACAACAAACTGCTTAAGTGCTATCCCAAAATTATTTTTGGATGTAGCAATGCCAGTATGAATTTTTAAGAATAATACCTGGAGGAGATGCATGTTTCATCAATGAACATACTAAGCTAGTCATGCTCATACTCATAGGAAACTAGCTTGCTTGCTGGTTTATTAAAAAATGTTTGTGAGTCCTGAACTTCACATTATTCTTGTTTCTCATTATCAGTTAATTGCCATCATTAATCATTGTTTTCTTGATTAAAAAGTAACAGTCAGTTCAATACCATGTGATATGGATGACTAATCACAACTCAGGAGTAATAAAGAGTTGAAATAAGTGTTCAGGAACAAGTTGTCATCTGTAATTTGTCCTCATAAACTAGTTGGCAAATATTTATGTGCAATGAATACTTCCATACAAATTAAGATGAGCTTTAAAATTATTTATAAACAGGGAAAAATAGTTTAATTCATCTCATATTTCATTTACAATAAATAATTTGGACAAATACAGTTATCAGAGGGGGGAACAGAAGACCTTTATGTAAAGTGAGTATCTACAATGCAAATAAGTTGAAAATCACTTTTGCTATTGCTTTATGCTATCAAAATTTTAAAGTGCCAGGTGCTGATGTAATTTGCCTAGCAAGGCTGTTCCATAATCCTAATAGCATTCCCTCTTCAGAAAGTTTCATCAGAATTTTCTTTTTCTTAATTATTTCATTGCTCCTTATACCACTTCATCTTTCTCTCATTGTCATAGGGTGGTAGATGGACTCCTTCATGTAGACTGTCCTGCCTATGCTTCAGCACACTTGGTTCCACCAGTGTTAAATATGTTTTGGGTACGATTCAGTTATCTATGTTAAGCCATCATCCGTGGCAATTTGAGATGCCCTAAGATACCTGAGATTCTCAGATGGGGATGGCAAATGAGACACAGAACCCATGGAGAACCCATTGTCTGTTGGAGAGGAGTTGGGAGACCAAGCAAAATACCTTAGGGCTTCTCAAATGGTAGTAGTCACCTGCATGGGGGCAATTGATTAGAAGAGATCTTCATTGCCTGTAATGAATCTCAGGCAACCTCACATGCATGTGAAGGCATACTTACAAACCTAACCTTAAGTTCCTTAATCTGGAGCTGTACCCAACCCTTAGAATTAGGTGACATGAAACTCGTCCAGAGAGACTGCTATCTCCATGCCATAGTCTTAGTTTTTTACATGCATTCCATCTTTGTATTTTCGAGTGTTTTCAAAATTATCCATTTCTTTGCATTCATTCACACCTAAGTTAGACATCTAAATTCATTGACTACATGCTTTTTTATTTTTCCCCAAATGAATCACTTTTTATTCCATTTTATCTTTTTCTTGACTATATACCTGCACTATCAGAGTAATTTTTTTTCCTCTGTCTACATGCAGCCTGAGCACACTTCCCTTCCCATGCTGGCATAACAAGGTACTGTGGAAACAAGCTGTTTATGTAGTCTCTTAGAAAACTAATTAAGCTATTAGATAAGAGTATGGGTAACGATGAACCAGATGATAAATGGTGCACATCTCTGAATTAGAAAAGGAATCTTCCAAAAGCTTCCACAATCTAATTTTTCGAAAGGAAATACTTTTGCTTGTATGGATCCACAGAGTAGCCAGGGGTCTACAGCAAGTTAAGAATTCACCTGAGTATTTTGATTTCACAATAGAGAGTGATCTAATCCAGCTAACTTGGATGCCTCACTTGTACCCACATTTAAATTGGCAGGTGAATTGGTTTTTCTATGGGAAGTTTCTATGGTTCCCTGGAGAGAGGTAGGTGCCAGTTAAGACCTCTTGAGGAGGAAACCTGCTTTCCCAGGAATAGACAGCTCGGTTTGCTGGAATTGCTTTGCCCCTGAAACCTTCAGGGTCATTTGCCTCTGCCCTTAGAGTGTATAGCACTCTTTAGAAACATACTGCAGCACAACTGAAAAAAATCACCTAAAGATTCTGTGTGAATCAGTGCATGAATCAGGTAAACTCTGTCCCACCTTTCAGCTGTGTCCAACAAAGCTTATTCTTATATAGAGGGGGCTGTTACCATCTAGGTAGCTAGTGATTTATTTCTCTTAATACATTTGTTTCATTATTTTCACCACGGAAGCAGCAGTTAGATACTGCCAGCAGCAGTTACCAGATTTGTGGGTTTTTTTCTTTTTGAGCACAAGTACATTTGCTTCGATACATTTACCATCACAAAAGTGAAAAAGTGATGTGACATCTTGAAATTCGGGCATTTAAATAAACATCCTTGCTCTGACAAGTTCTGTTCTATAGAGTTCCAATTATTATCACAAAAAATTGATTTTCCAGTACAGTCTTTATGAGAGGAAAAGTATGTGAGTGAGTGTGGGCACAAGCGAGAGTGTGTGAGCGTGTATGTGTAATTTGTCTAGTTACAGATATCCTGTGCAAAGCTACACCCAGCACAGAGATTAGTAATACAATCCAAAGCGTAAATCAAGAGATACAAATGGACAGAAACCATCTTGCCCACTTTGAAGAGCTGCTATAGATGATCGTTTTGTCGGCCTACAAATTACTCAAGTGTCTCTGAGGGGATGAGCTATATCATCTTTTACTATTAGCTATTATTGTTACATGCCTGAACTGATGGAGTAGTGTGCTTCTATTTCAATTACTCAGGCTCCTTTACTGGATATGGATTGAGCTGATTTTACCCTATAAGAACAAAAGCTGTTATTACATTTAATGATTAAAATCCTGCTTGTGCTCAGCTGAAATATAAATCAGTAGTTTGGAAGAACAAGCTTCAAGCTAAACAAAATTGCTTTGGGAGACCAAATAACTCAGGGAATTACCAATGGGCTATTCAGGCTTTCACCTCTATAGTAGGTCACTAATTGGATCTAGACCAGGTTCATAGTAGTGACCTGAATTTGGAACCAAAATTATTATGTCTGCTGTGCAGCCTTCAGTGCCTAGTGGTCTCCATCCAGTTCCTAGAAAGCATCTGTACTGGGATGGGCATGACAGAGACTGACTCACCCAGCCATGTTAGCACAGTCAGAGATGTGTCATATTTTGGAGATGCCTATTTCTCTCCATTAAATAGAGGAAGTACCTAGATTACTAGCCCAGGATTAGACTATTTATTTTTAGATATCTGAAATTAGGGAAAGGTACAGAGTAGCTGGCTGATGAGGGAAAATTTGTCATATGCAGAAGTTGGATAAATATATTTTGCCTGAATTTCTAGAGCTCAAAATTCAGAAACTCTTTTCATAATATGAAAAAAACCCCAGCTGTGTATGTACAAAACTCAGTAATATTGATATTCTCCTTGTCTCACCATGAAAAATAAATCTGGATGCTAGTAGGTTACTAATAATGTCAGACATAGCCTTTTGATTTTCATTTTACTTTCAGGCTACATTTCAAAAATCCAGTGATTCAGGATGGAGATGAAGGCAGAATATGCCCCTTCAATATGAGAAACACATTTACAGCAGGAGGTGGGTTGGTCCATAATACTAAGAATTTATTACTTCTTTATCTGTTTTATCAGCTGATATGTCCTATTTTCCTCCTTCAATTCACTACAGACTCATGAGTCAGGAAGAGCCCTGAAGGACTGTTTTATCCCAGGGGAATGCCAGGATTTCATATCATATCTCTTCAAGCTCCTTTTGATTATAATTGCTTCGTGATTTCATGCAGAACTTCAGCTCTAGTCTGTATTGTTCATCATATGAAGTTTTACTGGAACTAGCCAACAGTTTTGCTGTGTTTTCTTTTTTTTAACTATCAGCTATCAATAGCTTTGCTTGAAAGCTTGCATCTTGGATACACACACATTTCGTACTGTAGCAAAGAGGTTCACTGGGTAATCTGAGCTCTCAGGGTGAGAAGGGGGCAAATATCCATTGAATGATACTTAAGTGGGAAACATTTGGTCAATGGCTCATTTCCTCTCCACAGTCTAAGTCTGCTACTTTTCCCTGCCAGATGGTGTGTGAGATTTATTTCTGAGCTTCTAGACAGAGATGAGGCATTTGAGCTGTTTTGAGGCCACATCTCTTCTCCAAAACTCTTCTAAACAAGGATTTCAGAAGTCTCTGTTGTAAATTTTGAAGAGGAAATCTTTTAGAATTCAGTTTCCTCCATGTTCGCAGAGGAATTTTTTAGTTGTCTTCCCAACCAAAATAACTTAAAGGCACAAAACCAGTAGAATACATTGCATGGTATAAGCAAGCGCTCATGCACATACTCAAAACTCAGTAGCTGGATTGTGGGTAGACATTTACTTCTGATTGAAGAAGTCCAGCTATAGGCAGCATCCTATTCTAAATAAATACAGCAAGACAATGCAACTCTGCACAAACATGCCAAACTTTCCTCAGGACTTTTGACAGCAGGCAGCCAATTACTTTGAAAAGAATGGGTTCTGTCTCATGACTGCAGCAACACAAATGCATCTCCCTTGATCCCAAC
>VYZW01054414.1:0-11921 GCA_013401315.1 Balaeniceps rex | reverse complement strand
ATTGGATACAGGAGAAAGATCAGTGATCTGATCTAGGTAGTAGTGCTATATAAGTTAGAAAATTATGTTTTTCCAGTCTCATTTCTCAATGGAAACTGGAACATGGAAAATTTTTAGGATTGGGTTAGAATGTACAAGCGAAGACAAAAGGACTCGTTCTTCGGCACCACTAACCAATTGGTGCTGACTTCAGTGGGACTGGAAGAAACCTGGATTCAAATCTTTTCCCAACCTAGTTCAGACTGGGACCTGATCCAACTCCCACACTGTAGCTTGAGGACTTTAACGTCAACTTTTGACTCACCTTGGTGACTGAATCTTTGTTTCCTTCTGTGTTTCTAAAAATGTAACCTTTTTATTTTTGTTGCTGTACGTCAGGAAGGAGATATTTTTCAAAACTTTCTTTCTTTTTTATTTAATATTTGTGAAAGAAATTGTTTTCTAGCCAGTCTTAGTGAAAACACATTTCTATATATTGATGACAAAATAGTTCTATTTATTTTATGGTCATTAAGGTTCTGATTGCTGTTGCTTGTTGTTGCTAAATTCAGGATCCATGTAGCAATGACTTCCTTTTGGAAGCTGGCTGAAACATTTTCAATCAAAATTCAGGATGGAGATTTACTTTATATCTTGTTAAAATAAATAGAAAGAATTCCTAACTGTTGTTTCTAGAATTGTTTAGCAGTGCAGGAGGCAAGGAACTTGGAAAGCACTGCAACAGTTGCACAACATTAGGGACATATTAAAAGAAAAATGTCACTGTGCACCAGCTCTTAACATGAAACAGCATATTCATATTTCCTAGAACCTATTGTACATTTCCAAAGGCCAAAACCTTTTATAAATCCCTTAATAACACTGAATTTATTACATCTCCTTAGCACAACTGAATGTGTCTGAAGATGTGGGCAAGGGACATGATGATGCAGTGCTGTAGTGATGGAAAAGACAGAGCAATTAGGTGAAACAATCTCTTGTATGTTGCAGTGGGTGTTTCCCTAGCTGTAAAAGAGGCTTATGCATTTTTTTTTTTTACTAATTCTGGACACCCGAGATATTTTAAATCTAGATTCGGTATCATATTTGCTTGATTCATTAGCAACCCCAGGAAAACATAGGCAACATAATGATTGTCTGTATCAATCACTTGTTATAAAACTTCCAAAAGATTCAGTAATTCTAACCAAAAATTAATGCATTAGAAGCATTAGTGCATACATGAAAGATGTTTTTTAAAAGGCTTCTTAACAGTTTAAGAATAAATAACCTTTTAAAAAGCCAGCTGCAACTCCCCATTTTATTTCCTGCTCATAATGAATTCCTGCTGTAAGTATTTTGAGGCTCTAAAATTAGATAGAGTGCTAAGTTGTTGGGTTTGGTTTCTATCAGCTATCATGCAATTAAGAGGATATTTGTGATGGCATAAGTGTAAATGGAGAAAACTCGCATCGCTGTTCATGCAGAACATTTTGGTCACTTTTTCCTCACCTCACATCCTCCGAGTAATAGAAAATAAATAAGTATGGGTTGCAACTGGAGAGTCCTTTAATGGCTAGTATTAAATCTGATAGATTTTTGACAGTTTAAAATATTCTTTTGATGAAGACTGTGTCAATGAATTTGCTTCATTATATTTTTTTTCTAATTTCCAAGATACTTCTAGTGCAGCATGTACTCAGTGCATAACAGAAACCTGTTATTCAGAGCTTGCATGCATGTGCACTTCAAGCTTTTAAGAAAGGTAAACATTTTTATTTCTGATTGAGGACCTGGCACAGAACACTTTTTTGTTGCATCATAACAAAAAAAATGGTTCTAGCATTAGAGGTAAGTAATCCAGAGGATCACCTGGCTGACATGGAGCTCCTTAATATTAGTTACTAATCTTAGTGTTAAATGAAAATAGCAAGCCAAAGAAGTTTGTTCAGTGTTGCATCACTGCCCTGTTCAGTCTTTTTTGAATGAAAGTTTTAAATTTTAATACCATTTACTTACCTTCTCTTTGATTACAAAATTAGGCTTTTTAAGTAATGACAGAAATGCAATCATAAGAAATTATAGACCTGGACAGGATAAATTGTTTAATGACTTTTTTCCTTTTTTTTCTTCGTAAGACACAAGATTATGTATTTGTTCTACTTTCTGTTGCTGTTCCAGAGCAGTACGGTAGAAGCTAATTCCAATTTCAACTGTGTTAGTTAAAATAAATTTAGAAAACCTAGCTCATGCCAAAAGCAGGTATCTAAGGTTCGTTATGTTGGCATAAAATTAGCAGAAACTGTGGATTCATTTTATATCCTTCTGATATTGGTGCCTCTTGGTCAAGTTTTCAACCTTTTCTGCAAGGTCATGAACACTAGGCACTTATTTAGTAGTAGTATTTTAAGGAATGCAGTGTAAGTTGCATCTTCTGATAATGGAAATAAAACTGTTTTTGCAAGACTGTAGGAAGGGGAATGAGCAGTGAAAGTACACCTAGCCACCATCTCAGTAACAAATGTAGCAGAAAAGTGTGTCTCACAGGAGAAGTGCAGTTCTGAAACAAGATTTCTAACCCCTGTATGACTCTGAGGATCGTTCATTACAAAAATAAAGTGCAAGGTGCAAGAGTACAGAGCTTCAAGTTTAATTGCAACACTTCTTTGAATATACAAATCCAGAGCCTTAGCTGGGATCCTCTTTTAAATAAAGCCTGTCTAGGTACGTGCACGAATGCTTCAGTTGTGCAGTAAGAACCAAACGGATGTACAGCTTTTAAGAACTGCCCTGTGATTCTCACTGAAAAGCATAAAAGAATTTTTAATTCACACCTGTGGCTTCTGCACAAAAAAATATCCTGAGAAAAAGGTGTCAAACTTGATTGCTAGAAAATTTGTTGTAACTGCACTATGTATCAAAATTATTATATTGGATGACAATTTCTATTATTTTCATGAGGTCCATTCAGTTTAATTATAATTTACTGCCCAAGTATATCATTCTCTTCATGTTAATCTTAAAATTATTCTTGCTTTTGCTTTAATAGCTATTTATGAGTCATAGAAAGTACACCTAATTAATAACTCTGCACATTGCTACAATTAAACATTAATCAGATTTGATTTTTAGAGTAATGTGCTACCAGTCTTCTAATCTTCTGAGTTACGACCTGATAAAAATTTCATTACCCTAGTTATAAAGTTCTCAATGGGGAAGGAATTTCTATTTAGTGCATTTAATACATAGTGGTGTCTTCTATATAAATTTTACATTCCTTCTACATCTCTATAGATTAAATTTGTTAGAAAATCAGAAGTAGTGACACAAAGTAAACTGACCTTCTAGAGATAAGTTTTCAAAAAAATATTCAGTTGTGAGCTTGTCAGAAAGATCTAACCGAAGCAATGGATGACTTTTTTTATTAACATGGGATGACAGTGTTTAGTCAACATATTTCCTTCTTCCCTTTCAGTTTAGAAGGGAAAGTCAGTAGATGTGAGCATGAAACAATGCATGAACTTTCAAAACCCACCTTAACAGTGAGTTTCATCAGTTGGTAAGCATTTGAGCCTGGTTGGTTTTTTGGGGTTTGGTTTGGGGTTTTTTTTGCTACCTGTTTGTTGGGGGAAAAAAAAACCAAACCCACCAATGTTGGATCCCAGCATGTCAGAATGGACCAATGACTGACCTGTTGATCAGTGGTTGCTGTCAAGTTGCTCACCGAGGCTGTGTGCTCCTCCACTCTTAGTCACTGCTTCCCCCTGCCACACTAATTCCTAGACTCAGAGGGAGGCTGTTGCTAAGTCAAGGGATATATGACAAGAAGTGGACAGGTGGGGAATTAACTTTATCGCGCCCCTGAAACTTATCTCTGACTCTATTAACTTGCTTTCAACGGTGAAAAATCCTTTTCAAATCCTCGGAAGTTCAGAGGAACAAGATGGAATGAGCTCTGTGTCATAGGTTAGCTCTCCCGGATCATCTGCAGCTTAGAGGTATTTCTTACATTTTTTTCCTCGGAGAGCTAAACCCCCTCTCTTCATTCAATAAAAAAGCAAAAGATAACTTGATCTAGGCAAGGGCATAGCAAAGACAGTAGATAACCTGTTAGAACCGCTTTTGGTGGAACTGGAGAGATTCCAACTTTTATTCTGATTCTTAACAGGTTTAATTAACCCTATGCTTCTTACTCAAGCTTGTTGCATTGCCAGAGCTAATTTGTTTAATGCTCTGGCATTTCTACCCTGTGCAGTGAGTTTGCAAGGGGAACATCCAATTTTGAATTTGTTTTGTTGAAGTAATTTTGTTACAAATCCAGAAACTTTAGGCTATTCAACTAGGTGTATCTATAAATCATGATATCAAAATATTGGGACCGATACTACAGGGGGGAAAAATGAGGTATAAAGTTGTCCTTTCCCTAAATTGAAAATGTGTCTGGGTCAGGAAAAACACAAACATAAGTGGCAGCCTGTTTAAAGGATGGATCTTATTTTGTCCCTGTTGTGCTTGTGCAGAAAGGATGCTTGGTCCTCTCATGGATGTTCTGAAGTGAGAAGGAATTGGTTAAGGTCTACTATGAATATGGTGGAAAGGAGGGCTTGAGAGCCTTGCAGCAATGGTCTGTACATGCTGGAGCTCTGCTCCATCGGAGTTTTGTGGGACTTGGAGAGGTTTAAATGAGCGTGCATGAAGTGGTGGATCCTGAGCTGCTGCATGTGAATGCCCTTGCTCTTCCACCCCAGCAGAGGAAAGGCTCCTTTTAGAGTCCTGTGCTTATGAGCTGAGCAGCATGGTTCTGCTCCGTCTCTTGTGGGGAGCGGTGTTGTGTGTGTTCGCCAGTGTGAAACGTGTCATGGGCTCCAGCGTGCTGTGTTCAGGAAGGGACAGCTCATCCACAGAGAGCTGCCACCGCTGGCTGTTCTGATCTTTGGGAGTGTACCAGTGTTGCTGTAAACACCGCACAGGCTGTGGACTGAAAAAATACTCAAACATATAATCTTGAAATGTCCCCATAAGCAGTATGATTTCCTTTAAGTCTATAGGAAGGACGCTGAATGTGAGTTATGCTGTTGTCCAGAACACATAACATAGTGTAAGAAAAGAAAATACCCTTATTGCTGTGTTCTGTCATAATTGAAAGTTATGCCCATTGCCATTTGTTTTGCTTTTCCCACCCTTAAATTTTACATACTGAGGACTTATCTTTTTAAGAGGTAGCTGCCAACAGTTCCCTTCTGCTACATTTCTATAGTAATATTCATGGTTATTTGCTTATTTTTGTCGAGGTTCAGTCTCTTTCTATTATTTTATCCTTCACGTACTACATCTCTTGTGATTACGTCCCTGATGTGCTTGCCCTCAAACCTATGCTAAGCCCTTTTCATAAAAGGTTGATTTTGTTTTTTCCCAAGACTTTAATGAAGACTAAATATCTGGTACATTGGTGAGATCATCAGGAGATTCTACTGCAGGCTCAATTGTAAGGAGCTACAACTACCTGAAAGGAGGCTGTAGCGAGGTGGCTGTTGGTCTCTTCTCCCAAGTAGCAAGTAATAGGACAAGAGGCAATGGACTCAAGTTGCGCCAGGGGAGGTTTAGATTAGATATTAGGAAAAACTTCTTCACGGAGAGGGTTGTCAAGTATTGGAACAGGCTGCCCAGGGAAGTGGTCGAGTCACCATCCCTGGAGGTATTTAAAAGACGGGTAGATGAGGTGCTTAGGGACATGGTTTAGTAGTGGACAGGTATGGATGGACTCGATGATCTTAAAGGTCTTTTCCAACCAAAAGATTCTGTGATTCTGTGAGGTGTAAGAATGTTTTTAAGAAGAAGAAAACGAATTAATTTTATCTTTTAAAGGCTATTTGGAATAAGGGAGTAAAATATCATTCAGAAATTTAAAAAAAAAAAAAAATCTCTGAACTAGTAATTTGGCCTATACCTTCAAAGACAGAGCTCTGAATTAACTTCTCTCCAGATGCCTTCGTCAGAACTTTTTCTAGTCTTGACATCTACTGGTTATTTCAAATAGCCATGGGCACAGGGTAGGGCTTCAAAGAAATAGAAAATGTAATGTTACACTCAGCTCTTGTTAATATTAACAAATATGGTACAGACTCATGCAGAGGCTCTCTGCTACGTCAATGATAGGAAAAAGGAGACTCGCTTTTTAGAAAGTGTGGAGTACATGCCCTGGCATGGAGACTTAAGCATTCTGATCTTGAACTCTTCCACGTGTTTTCTTAGAAAAAACATTCAGTATCTGATATGAACCCAAACAGAAAGCAAAACTGGCAACTTAAACTTTTAATGGACATTTCTTTCTGGCAGTTCCTAAATTGAAAACACTGGTGTGCTTTTCTTTCTCAATATATTGTTTATTGGCCCAATCAGCATTATCAGCCTAAAGTGATATTGCTTGTTTTTAATTCAGCCAAGCTGCTACCAAAAAAGGTATATATCAGACATCCTTGTAAAAATTAAAAAAATAAATGGACAAGGTCAAATTCTCTTCTGTGTGTGAGCTACCTGGAGGACCCGGGAAATCTTTTTTCTCTCAGTTATTGAAAAAAGAAATAGGTCCACTTGCCAAGTTTTCTTAGACCTTTGAACTGTTCCATGATAATTTTTAGCGGCATTTTAATGGTCAAGTATTACAAGCTTACATTTTGGATTTACTGGAAATGCCCATGATCTTTAGAAGTACTTTTTAAAAGGTACCTTTAATGAGACTAAAACTTGCAGAATATTAAAAAAAAAATTATTACTGCTAGGAAAAAAATTACATGGTTATGTCCTGGTTTTGGCTGGGATAGAGTTAATTTTCTTCCTAGCTGGCATAGTGCTGTGTTTTGGATTTAGGATGAGAAGAATGCTGATAACACGCTGATGTTTTAGTTGTTGCTAAGTAGTGCTTACACCAGTCAGGGACTTCTTTCAGCTTCCCATGCTCTGCCAGGTGCCCAAGAAGCTGGGAGGGGGCACAGCCAGGACAGCTGACCCAAACTGACCAAAGGGCTATTCCATACCATATGACGTCATGCTCAGTATATAAACTGGGGGGAGCTGGCCAGGGGGCAGCGATTGCTGCTCGGGGACTGCCTGGATGTCGGTTGGTGGGTGGTGAGCGGTTGCATCACTAGGTTTTTATTACTACTATTATTATTATTATTTTATTTCAATTATTAAACTGTTCTTATCTGAACCCGTGAGTTTTCTTACTTTTGCCCTTCTGATTCTCTCTCCCATCCCACCGGGGGCAGGGGGAGGGTGAGCGAGCGGCTTGTTGCCGGCAGGGACTAAACCATGAGGAGGGATTTTTGTCCATTACTGCTGTTGTGTGGGTTTAGAGCAACCACTCAAGTGGGGTCATAAATAGGAAACTGATGTTACTCTTACACTTATACATATGATTTTCCTCAATGATCTGCCCTAAACTAAGATTTGTTCTTTCAGAGTAAGTGCTTAGCTTTGCCTTCTGAGTTTTGAGCAGTCACACTGATTTCACTTGGGCAATGTGTAAAGCTAAGAATGTCTTTGTGTTTGGTTTTTTGGGGTTTTGTTTTGGTTTGGTTTTTTGTTTGTGTTTTTTTCCCCAGGATCAGAGCTTGAACTACTGTACCTCCCATTTACGTGTGAGTGTGTTTGTATGTAGTACCTTGCAGTGTTACATGGACTCAAAAATCTTTCTGGGTTCCTACCCTCATATGTAAGAAACTAATGCACAGGAAGACTATTTTGTTCATCAGATGTTAATGCAAAGTATGGTAGAAGGGTTATTGTTTTGCTTGATTTATAGCTCGATTTAAAAGATAGACACGAAGCAGAAATGCTAACCTCTCCAGATAAAGTCAGTAATGCAACAGTTTTATTATTCATTTAAATGTCTCTAGGGTAGTAACCTCTTTTTTTTATTACTTTAATTTCTGGAACTAAGCCTATG
Organism: Balaeniceps rex; assembly: GCA_013401315.1. Taxonomy (NCBI): domain Eukaryota; kingdom Metazoa; phylum Chordata; class Aves; order Pelecaniformes; family Balaenicipitidae; genus Balaeniceps; species Balaeniceps rex. The sequence goes on along the minus strand of VYZW01054414.1, from coordinate 3,994 downwards.
CTTGTGTGTTTGCCTCTCGGTTCTGAGTCTTGGGGAAGATGTAGGGCTGGGCAGAAGACAACCAGGACAATGCATCTTGATAACCATGACAGTTCTCTCTTGGCCAAGATAAAATACAGTTCTACCTGGATAGTAAATTAAAAAGATGAAACAGTGTAACGTTTGCTTATGCCTCTAGCAGTAAGGTTTATATTTTTTCCCCTTATTTTCTAGTTTGAGGGGGGGCGATATCTTGTCCAGAAACAGTCTTTTGTTATTGTGGTAGTTCAAAAGGCGCATTATGGCTGTTGGAGGCTTTTGATTTTCAAAGAAAAGAGTTTGATTTCCAAAGAAAACAGGTTTCTGTAATCATGATGTCCATCAGTCGATCAATCCTATTTTCCTCCAACAGCATTTGAACCTTGTTTTAGACAAATTTAGTAGAAGCCTAAGGTATCAAAGTTACTAAATTCTTGCCTTTTTTCTTTCTTTTTTTTTTTCCTTTTCTTTCTTTTTTCTTCCTTTTCTTTTGGTGAAAATCAGCAGCTCAGTAATGGAGGGAAACCTGTTAATCTCCCACTGGGAGAAAGGTAAGGAAAACTCAGATATTATCCGTTCTGTTTGGCAGTACCTGAATGGTCAATCAACATTTGAACATTTTGGCCAGCTGGCCAGCTTGTGTGTAACATCAACCTAGGGAAGACATTTGCCGTCTTTTATTGACATGGCAGAACATAAGAAGATAATAGGAGAAACAGGAAAACTAAATGTTTTGAGAGGCCGCAGGGCTCTTGAGAGGGAGCTATTGGCATGGGAGGGTGAGAGGAACATCAGAGATGAATCGGTAAGAAAATGTCTTGGTTAATTACGCTTACAGAACAGTCTGTTGAAGATTCCCATGAAATAGAAATGGTAAGCCAAGAGCAGCTCTCCTTGTTTTCTTCTTTTTATTGTGGCAAAACTTTCATTTTTGGACACCAAATATTCTTCTGATAAAGCAGCACACTAATAAGAGTGAATCCCACAGCGCATTTCACATTTAAGTATTATTTTATATTGATTTTGTAAAGTTTAGCAACAATTGTAAGCTAGTTTATTGCCCAAATTCAGCTGCATAAAACAGTTCTAACCCACCAGCTACGCTGCATCTTCCCTAATTTCCTTTGGGGACCACACCTAGCCCAGCTTGTACCAAGCTACCAGGTAATTTTGAAAATTGAGTTACAAATGGACCAAGACAGCTATCACTGTAATATGTGCTAACGAAAAAAAGAAACCTCATGAAATCTAAAGCCAGGTTTCTAATGTCTGTGGTATTGAACTTGGTACTAGGAGTTGTTGCTCAAAAGAATGGTTAATAAAATTTTATTTTACCAGGAGAAAGGAATGGCATCAGCCTCAGGTCATTGCAGAGGTGATTAAAAGTCTCTGGTGCTTCTTGAATTTTCAAAATAACAGATAGACTTGAGATATATGAAGCTGAAAAGCAAGTAGTTTCAAATAGGTTAAAATAGCTTTTAATATTCAGTGGTTTTTATAGCTTGTCCTCAATTCTTAAGTACCTTGAATTATATCCACCTGTGATTGTAATGGCTTGAATGAAGTTAAAAGTACACAGTACTAGGAGTGGTGCTCAGATGCAAAATTTACAGTATTCTCATTGCTTTGCTGGGTCAAGACTACGTAAGCCATAGGAATATTAATATATTGGAAGGCTATATCGTACAGCAGGGGGGAAAATTAATGAGGCAGATTCAGTATGATTTCAGGCAACTGACAAAGCTGGTTTATAACTGCAGAAAGTATATAAGTTATGTATGAAGTCCTTCCAGCTAAAAATAATAGTTCATATAGTTTCCTAGTGTGGGAGTCCAGTGAAAATACTGCTATGATATACATTAGTAGACTCTTAAGTATTAGCAGAAAAGCTTCTAGAATGTATAGTTTATTGATGCCTATTTCTGTTGCTAAACCAAAATATTTATAGCAATATGTAATGAGCAGATTATCATTCATAAAATATGCGGTCATAAAAATGAGAAATAGTGGGATTATTAGTGGCATTCAGCAGTAGAGAGGCTGTCTCTTAATGGTTTCCTCTTTCTCTAGTCATTATCACTGCAGCTGTGAATTATAGTATTACATTTCAGNAAAAAAAAGGAAATAAAATGGTTTGGCTTTTTTATCCTGCCCTAGTAATTATGATTACAATTCTGACCGAGACGTGCAGAATTTACTCTGGAATTTTGACTCTAATACATAACAGCTATGGTAATATATTGAAGAGAAATTGATACTCCCATAAATAAACTGATTTTGTAAGCGTTAATTCTGTAGAACTAAATTCTTATTATATATAGGCATAAGTAAACATTACATATGAGCACTTGCTGAAGTCAGCTCATGTTGCAAGTGGACTATTTGCATAAGTAAGCATTTTGAGTCAACTCTTGATGAAATGGGCATGCTTGGTCAAGTAAAAGTGCATGACATACCATTCTCACTGTTATTTTATTTCTGCCTCCATTATTGAGTTTGAAATCTATTTCTGTTAGGATCTGTAGAAATCATCAACTCCTAAACAATTTGTGTTTCCCCACAATCATTATTGAAAAAAACCAACACCAAAATCAAAATAAATAAAGAAACAAAATTCAGTAGATAGCAACTGCAAACCAAAAGTGCTTTCATGTAGAGGAATGATTCATTCATTAGTAATTCTAATTACTATCAGTTGTAAAAAGACCAAGATGGTAATTGTGTTTTATAAAAAGGTTATAAAGGTAGAAAGTGAAACTAAACATAGAGATAAGGCATATATTTTCCAGAAAGCCTCTTGAGTGGCTGAGGAGGCTATATTCTCTTTTCCAAAGTCGCCTGTGGAGATTTTCAGGGTTGCAAAGGCTAGTAAGTTGTCAAATGTTAATTGACTTTCAATGAGTTAGTTTTGTTTATTTATTGGTCTTTGAAAATCTTGCTTTTATTATTCTGTGGGCTGTTGTTATTGAAGAGATTTATGATCATTAGAGCCCCAGTCACTCTTCCTAAACAACTTAAGTACTTTGGAAATTATAGTTTGAATTATATGAATTGAAACAATAACCTATACCTGCATATAACGAGTAATAAAGGAGCGACAGTATTAACAAAAATGAGAAAGCATAGTGTATGTAAACTAATAGAAATATACAGCGTTTTAAGTGTATGAATAAATGAATCTAGTACCAGTTATTGTAGGCTGCTGTATGATAAACCCAGGTTAGCTGACTTTTGTGGGCATTACAGCAGAAGTGCTTTGTGAATAAACATTTGAAGGCCATGTAAAATATTTTGGAAAGTGTTACATGCTCAGGGAACAATTAGGAGAAATGGCACATGTTTTTTAGGAAAAATGAAGAAGAGGAGGCCCATGCTTGGTTTTCCTGTGGAGTACAGTGATACAGCTGATGGGAGGGACTAGGGTCCATAGAAGGAGGAAACAAATTCTAGTGAAGGCAGAAGTGGGTAATGATCTGGCCAGAGTTGAAGGACCTCTGCAGCTGTTTTTCTTACTGGCTAAGTGATTAATTAATCCATCTGGTTTTGTGCATCTTTATTTGTGTTGAGTCTTATTTGCAGTGTAATTCAGCTATCTTAATTATGGTTTTGAAAACTTTAGTGTTCCTGGTGCTTTGGAGCTGGATTGAAACACTGGTGTACTTTGAATTTACTTGAATGGGGCACTAGGAAACTTAAAGCTAGTATTTTTAAGGGATGCAACCTGTGTATATTAGGTTATTTTACCCATATTTATTTTCATGCTATGTGCTTTCTTACTTGGCTTAAAGTTGAAATCAAAGCATAAATGGCCAACAAACTGTTCTAAAACAGCTTGGTTTGGCACACCACTCACCATAGCCCCCCTTCCTTTGCTAAAATGCAGGTGCTCTTTTATATGTTATGTTTCTAATGGTTTTTGGTAAGCCAAGCAGAAGGAAGGGGGCTGAAATGCAAGTCATTCTAGAATTTCCTCAAT
>VYZW01054413.1:11429-42689 GCA_013401315.1 Balaeniceps rex | reverse complement strand
TTATATTTAAATTTCAGTTTTGTTTCCCCACCGCAAAGAGTTTTCAATACTGGTGAGCCCAATGACACCAAATTGCAATTGAGTTTCACAGCTGTGTGTGAGATTTCTAGCTGACTTCATTTTTACACTGGGAAAATTGGAGTCAGAAGAAATAAATGTTGAGAGGCTTGGGAAAATCTACAAGGCAATGAGTGTTCAAGGCATTTTCAGCAAACTACTGAAGCAAATTTAACTACATCTTTAAGGTCACCAAAAATTGAAAGATACTGAAAATAATGAAGGTCTTTGGTCCCGAATCAGCTGTTCTTCCTTTCATAGATGTTATGCACAGCACCTCCACAGTTGGTTAGCACACAAGCTATCCTAACAGATTTTTTTCTCCCTGTAGTTATGTATTCAGGTCTTTCATTTTTGTCATGATATAAATAAAATCTTTAACAATTGTGCATGCCAGTGCTTAAGAACCATACACGTACATACTTCTTAAGCACCATATAGGTGGATGGGTTTATCTGGCATAAATTTGGCATCCCATTTTTGAAAAAAGCTGCTTCTAATTTATGTCTCTTGATAACCTTGAATTCACTTTTCTTCCACATCATGCACTTTTAGGCATGTGTAATGGTAGAACATAAGACAGAGTGCTCTTCTTACCTCCCCTCCCCTCCCATCACATGATTCAGATCGCAAAATAAGCAGCGTGGATGGTGCACTGGCTCTTATAGCTTATCTCCCTCACTTTTTCTCCCCTAATAATCTGCATTGCTCTTTGCACTGCTAANCCCTTTTTTTTTTGATTGCTTGGTTTCATTTTGTTTGTTTTTTTATTGTTGTTTTTCTTTGGTTTTTGTTTTTTACTTGGTTCGATAGACTTAGATAGTCCTACCCAGCAACTGGCACTACTCACAATGTATAAAGCTAAATATGTGCTCAAACAATACAATTGGGCCATAAATGTGGGGTGTACAATTTAAAATGGTTTTCTTAATGTTTCACATAGTATGTCTTTCTAAATAGCACAAATTAAAGTGTTATATTAAAAAAATTGGTCTCTTTCCAAGAACCTGATATTGCTCTACCTTTAACATGGTTGAGTTGTGGAATAAATTTACACTGGAAGTAGAAACATCTGTCTACTGTAAAGTGAGCAGAGTAATTACTGGAAGTGTGCAACATAGTATTAGGTTTGGGCTAGATTCTCACCCAACTCACCTGTGATGTAAAAAAAGAAAAAAATAAAAAGGCTGGGTGTTGATAAAATAAACAAAATTGTTGGAATTCAAAGTTGGAGGATAAGATTTTTCTTATTGATAGTGGAAATGCTTTTTGTTGGGATTGTTTTTTTTTTTTTTAAATATGCACAAAAAGCAGGAGTTTACTTTCAACACCTGATTTATAAATAAACAAGAAATCCTGATGGATTTCTGTCCTACCTCCCTAAACCTTACTAGGAAATGTGGTAATCGCTCACTGTTCAATTTTCTATAGTTGTTATAATGAACTACCACAACAGTAGGAAAGAGAATATGAGGGATATGCTCTGCTGTTATTCATCTGATGCTCAAATACCTGACAGTGTTTACTGTAGTTACTGGAAGACTTAATTTAAATGGTATTAGGATAAGCCTTTTATTTTGGAAGCCTTAGCATAGCACAGTAATGTCAATCTTTAAAGTGGTTATTCTAGAAAATACTACACCCCATTGTTTTTAATTTTTTAAATACGCTTAAGTGCCTTTCTTTGTCATTGTGCTGACCTACTGAAAAGAGACACTCCTTATGGTTTTGTCATTAGAATAAGCAATACAATCCTGTTTAACATGAAAATAACTTTTATTACTAATATCAGTTGCAGGCATTAAGCAAGGTCTTGTATTGATCTAATTGCAATTTCCTTCCTTTTTTTTCGTTTGTATAGGCGAAGATGAAGTACTCAAAAAAAAAAAAAAATGTGGTAGCATTTCAGAAACACTAAGTCAGAATAAACCTGTATGGTGGCAGGACTAAGATCTTCAGATTGTTCAGCATTCCTTATAATGCAAATTGTCAGGGAGTTTATAGTTTGCCCTATGATGATCAGTATGAAATGATGCATTTGAACACAAGGCTCTTCATATTTTCTGCTTAAACCTTTTTCTGTATTTATATTTAAATTTCAGTTTTGTTTCCCCACCGCAAAGAGTTTTCAATACTGGTGAGCCCAATGACACCAAATTGCAATTGAGTTTCACAGCTGTGTGTGAGATTTCTAGCTGACTTCATTTTTACACTGGGAAAATTGGAGTCAGAAGAAATAAATGTTGAGAGGCTTGGGAAAATCTACAAGGCAATGAGTGTTCAAGGCATTTTCAGCAAACTACTGAAGCAAATTTAACTACATCTTTAAGGTCACCAAAAATTGAAAGATACTGAAAATAATGAAGGTCTTTGGTCCCGAATCAGCTGTTCTTCCTTTCATAGATGTTATGCACAGCACCTCCACAGTTGGTTAGCACACAAGCTATCCTAACAGATTTTTTTCTCCCTGTAGTTATGTATTCAGGTCTTTCATTTTTGTCATGATATAAATAAAATCTTTAACAATTGTGCATGCCAGTGCTTAAGAACCATACACGTACATACTTCTTAAGCACCATATAGGTGGATGGGTTTATCTGGCATAAATTTGGCATCCCATTTTTGAAAAAAGCTGCTTCTAATTTATGTCTCTTGATAACCTTGAATTCACTTTTCTTCCACATCATGCACTTTTAGGCATGTGTAATGGTAGAACATAAGACAGAGTGCTCTTCTTACCTCCCCTCCCCTCCCATCACATGATTCAGATCGCAAAATAAGCAGCGTGGATGGTGCACTGGCTCTTATAGCTTATCTCCCTCACTTTTTCTCCCCTAATAATCTGCATTGCTCTTTGCACTGCTAAATTTATGGACTAGAATTCGTTGTATTTTGTGTCAGGAGGAGCTTTTACTTGGTCATATTCCAGGGTTCTGTAAGGCAAAACAAAATCTCTAGTACTATTCCAGTAAAATTTTGATTGACTGGCTCTACAACATAATAGTAAACCATGGTAGATTTCTCCTCCAAGTTGTGCATTTGCTAGCAGCATGGCAATATGGTGACTCAGTGGGATTTGGGACAAGCAGCATTATTTACACTGATGACAACATGCTACTTCCCTGGTAAATGTCAAATGGTGTGAATTTGGCAGGCTATATAATGTCCTCCCAGAAGAACAGACTGTTTCCTTAGGAAGGAATGGTAAGGATAAAAAACACTATGGTAGAGATTAATAGGAAAATATTACTAAATAACCACACAAACAATTTTCATGTTGCAGCTAAACAGTAAGTAATGCCAGACTCTTGGTTGCTTTAAGCCTTTCAATTTTTGCATGAGCTTTTGTTTGAATTAATTGAGATCTCCCAATCTGGGAAACCTATGCTTTCATATAGCACATTACTGACCTTCCTATATATTAATTTACTTGTGTCTTGTTGAAGGTTTAATAGTGCTGTCATGGAAGGCTCCAATCTTAGTCTTGCAAAATTAACAGCAAGTCATAAAGATGTTTGTTTATTGTTCACTCTTCATTACATTATAGTAACACCTCTTTGTTACATGCTTTCTTATTCTAATAAACAATTAAAATTCTTCTGCACAATTTTAAAACTGCTTTGATTGTGGTACTTGTCAAGGCTGTTTTGTTTTTTTTGTTGTTTTTGTTTTGTTTGGTTGATTTTTGTGTTTGGTTTTGTTTGGTTTTTTTTTAAAGTTAGGGAGATTAAGTATCCAAAATGGTGATTAGGCACTTAAAAGGCTTAATTGCTAAATTTCCCTGGGTAGGCATGTACAGAACTGACTTGCTGCTTCTGAAGTGTTTGCCATGCATCTTAGGTGGAAAAATACCTACTCCGTTTCATCTGAATGGCCAGCACGCCTATTAGGTACAGCCTCCCACAAACCCCAAGAGTCTAAGCAGGCTTGAGTCCTGCCCCTTCTGTCTCGGAGAATTGTATTAGTAAACAGACTGCTAGGTAGTCCACAGCACGTTAAGTTCCTATTGAAGCTGCTCTTGTTATGTTAAATAATTTATATGGGGCCAGGGAGAAGGAGAGGAATTGATTCTGGAGGCAGCTTGTCTGTGCATGCACTGCAATGGGAGGGTGAGATTGAATTTTGCAGAATGCAACATCTGTAACAAGGAATGAAGACCACTTGTCCTAGAATATCCAGTGGCCTGGTGGGGAAGCGCTTGAGATGTGGGAAGCCTGTGTTGATATCCCTGCGACAGTCAGGGCAGATTTGAGAAGAGGTCTCTTGTCACCAAACCTAGGTTCCCATCCTGGTCTCTGGGTTACTACAGAGGAGGACAGAGCCTTTTTGTGTGTCTTTTCAGTATGACTTTGCTATCTAGCTTCAGGAAAGAGCTCAGAGCTGAGAGCACTGGGAAGAGTTGGATGGCTGCTTCTGCAAAGGCATGTAATCTAGGCTCTGATCCTACCCAGGGCATTTCTCAACAGCTTTGACAGCTGCTTGCTGGATGTCGAAGCGTTAGCTCTCTCCTGCTAGGACTGGTACCAGATGGTGGTAGTGTGACTTGTAAACTCTGCTGTGAATTTATCCCTGAAAAGTAAAAGCTACTGCTTTAACTATTGTACTGCCTCCATCCCAGAGAGAGATACCACTTAAGTGAAATCCTGTGTGAAAGATCTGCTAAGGATCTAGAAAATGCATTGGCTTGCAGCAATGAACTCTCTGTTTCAGTAAACAAATGGTGCAGAAGCAGCCCTGGGACTTTGCACAATGTTGCTGTGAAGGTCTGTCGTAGGATGAGGCTGATGCAGGTCTTCTGAAGCGTCTATATATCCAAGCCCAGGACTGCTGAACTATTTTCCAAGGAGTGCTGAGGCAGATTGGAAGAATAGCTCTGAATTATATTGCAGATGCATGGCCCTAGTTTTAATGTGTAGAACTCCCGGTTGTCTGTTAGCTCAGGCAGTAGGAACTGCTTACTTGGGATTTAAATCCCAACAGAATGTATCCATCCTACAAACTATGAAGCAATTTAAAATTGCAGAGACTGCGTTGAAGCTGCTATGTAGAGCGCTAACAGGCTATAAGAAGATGCTCTTGAGTTGTATGAAGGAGCTAGCTCCGTAACAGTGCTGTACCAACACAAGAATTTCTCACAGCTTGCAGCACTCTTGGTGCTTACTTTCTTAAATACAGTCTTAAGGGTAAAGTTGCCTGATGCCCTGGTAATCACTTTTATCATTGCTGCATCCTCCCCAGGACTTGGCATGTGACTTTTAAATAATGTTTTTGTTGTTTTACAGATTCTAGGTTGGCCTTATCATAGGGAATACGTGCTGTGGTTGTTACCAGATCTCTTTGTTCTGTAACAAGATGACGAAGTTTGTCAGTTCAGTGTTGTATATTGCTGCGTTGATGATCCCCTTCCCGTGAATCTCAGCTCAGCTGCTGCACGCTGCTTCAGTTCATGCTAAATTTGCAATCTTGACTTCATTGAAGTGCAAAATTGGCTTGCTTGTCAAAAACTGGTAATACATACAAAACAATCCAGTACTTTATTTTTTTGGCTCAAGTCAAAGCTTATGGAGGCTTAGGGAAAGTTTCAGAATTTCCACATTATGTGAGCAGATGTTTATAGTGTGCAAACCTTGTTAAATATTGAAGAACTTAGACTGACTCATATTTGTGCATCATTTTAGTGTGTTAGTAAACAGCAGTATCCATCAAAGTTGAGCTTAAATGGAAAAGCAGATGATGTGCAAATTGATTTTCTGCAATAGATTTGTTGTTGGTTTTTTTTATACATTCTGTCATAGAAGCTGACCACCAAACTTGCTCCACAAATCTGCCACAGTATTTCACAATAAATTGTATAGATTTATCCTGAAGTGTGCTAACAGGATTGTTCATTGTATTATTCATGGTCAATTGCATGTGAATCCACTTGTCAAGGGAAGGATACAGCATTAATTACCACAATTTACACATGCCTACAAGGAGGTTGGTTTAGTTATCCTATCTTTGTGCCAAATAAAATGGACTTTCTGCTCTGGGACTAGAAAAAGGGCATCTTACATCAGGACTTTATACACAGGAAGAATTTGTACTGAACCTATCTTTCCCCACTTCAGTTCTTTTCAAGATAAAAACCATGCAAAACAGCATATGATGCTTAAAATTAAAGCAAGATCACTATGCTTTTTAATACAGTAAATATTTCAAAAGCTTTTTGCATACTGCATGCTGTTTTATCGATCATGGTAAAACAGTTTCCACCTTGACTCTCAAAACTACAGGGAACACAGCTATCCTCTATGGAATAGAGGGTTTAGATTATTTTATTCCATATCTAGTGCCTTTTTAAGGGGTTTAGTACCAAATTTGGTGGAAGTCTATTATCACCTAACATAAATTAGAATCATAGAATCATTTACGTTGGAAAAGACCCTTAAGATTGAGTCCAACCTAACGCTACTAAGTCCACCAATTAGAATACATGCCTATTATTATTACTCAGGGTGGGCACAACAATCAAACCCTGGAACTAAAACAGTCCTTAGCTGAAGTGCTAGTAATTGCCAATCCCTTCTGTGACATGCTTTTGCACTGATAGCTCAGAAGGCTGCGTCTTTGCTCTGAGCTGTAAATCATCTGACTGCACTTCTTGGTTGTAAACTGCAGTGAGGTTTTTGCTTGTTTCTTTAGTTTTAGTACACAAACTAGTTGCCTAAAGAACTTGGATGTTGTAGCACATCATCCACAGACCTTGTGGGATCTCAGTCCTATGTACACATCTGGTGCCTGAGGAGACCTAGGTCTCAAAGGAAGCGATGCTGAAACCTCAAATCCAGAATGCTGAATCCCAGCCAGATTGAACACCATGGGAGAGGGCTTGGGATGTGTAAGCTTGGCCTTCAGGAGCTTCTATTTACAACCAACCTGCTCCAGCTGCTTTCAACAAATCGGAAGGCAGAGGGGTGTCCCATGCTTAATAACTGGAACACTTCTCCAGGAGGTGGAACAGATTCAATTATTTCCCTGTCTGACAGAATTTGAACCTCCTGTCTATCCTATGGCCCCCCACTTCTCCAGTGAAGTATGCTAATGCTTAGGATGGAGCTCTCTCAATCTCTTGTACTGAGCCTTTTTTTCTCTCTTTTTTTTTTTTTCCCCAATTTGTATGGACTAATGAAATATTCATTTGGACAGAAAGAAGGAGTGATTATCTATCTCTTCTGAAAAAGACTGGAGTCTGCATTTCCCTATGTTTGGTCAATTCCCTGGCTTCGTTAGTGCAGTCACCTATCTACCTCTGGCATGTTGTACGTTTTAGTGTCCCTAAATCAAAGCTTTGGTAATAAATGTTTGAAGTCCCATACAGGCTGAAACTTAGCTTTCACTGTTGCCAATCTTGTCTGTTGAAAATCAAATAGGAGATTGGTGCTGTAGACTCTTGGCATTAACATATCTCAGCCAACCACAGAGCTTTATCCAATGAAGATGTCCTACAATTATAACAAAATAAATATTCTTAGAGTATTATCAGAGCTCTTGAGGACTTTGTCTATGCATGGACAGGAATTGTGCTCTCAGATTGCCCAAAATTTTGAAACTCTCATCCATAGTGTTTCTGCCAGTTAAGATTCAGATGCTTAATTCTCCTGGCAGTATCAACAGCAAGAAGGTTTCCTCTTGAAGGAGGATACAGCAAAGCAAAGTATTTACAACTTGTGGTTTGGTGGTGGTTGTGAAGTATGGAGTTGGTTGGACCAAGTCAGAATGACTGGCTGTTTCAAAGGAACGGTGAGGTGTCACTGTATTTCGTTTGCATGGCAAGGTTTTGGGAGTGGCGGGGGCCTACAGGGGTGGCTTCTGTGAGAAGCTGCTAGAAGCTTCCCCCGTGTCTGATAGAGCCAATGCCAGCTGGCTCCGAGACGGACCTGCTGCTGGCCAAGGCCAAGGCCATCAGTGATGGTGGCAGTGCCTCTGTGATAACATATTTAAGAAGTGGGGGCGGGGGGAACCGTTGCACAACAGCAGCCAGAGGAAAGGAGTGAGAATATGTGAGAGGAACAACTCTGCAGACACCAAGGTCAGTGAAGAAGGAGGGGGAGGAGGTGCTCCAGGCACTGGAGCAGAGATTCCCCTGCAGCCCATGCTGAAGACCATGGTGAGGCAGGCTGTCCACCTGCAGCCCATAGAGGTTAATGGTGGAGCAGATATCCACCTGCGGCCCATAGAGGACCCCATGCCGGAGCAGGTGGATATGCCTTAAGGAAGCTGTGACCCCATGGGAAGCCTGCACTGGAGCAGGCGCCTGGCAGGACCTGTGGAGAGAGAGGAGCCCATGGTGGAGGCAGGTTTTCTGGCAGGACTTGTGACCCTGTGGGAGACCCATGCTGGAGCAGTTTTGTGAAGAACTGTAGCCTGTGGGAGGGACTAACGTTGGAGAAGTTTGTGGAGGACTGTCTCCTGTGGGAGGGACCCCACGCTGGAGCAGGGGAAGAGTGTGAGGAGTTCTCCCCCTGAGGAGGAAGGAGTGGCAGAGACAATGTGTGATGAACTGACCACAACCTCCATTCCCCATCCCCCTGTGCTGCTCGGGGGGAGGAGGTCGAGAAAATCGGGAGTAAAGTTGAGCCTGGGAAGAAGGGAGTGGTGGGGGAAAGGTGTTTAAAGATTTACGTTTTATTTCTCATTATCCTACTCTGATTTGACTGGTAATAAATTAAACTAATTTCCCCAAATCATGTCTGTTTTGCCCATGACAGTGACTGGTGAGTGATCTCTCCCTGTCCTTATCTCGACCCATGAGCCTTTCATTATATTTTCTCTCCCTTGTCCAGCTGAGGAGGGGAGTGACAGATCAGCTTTGGTGGGCACCTGGCGTCCAGCCAGGGTCAACCCACCACAGTCATTTACGTAAGCAGCAAGTTGTTGTGTTTATAGAAAGGCAATCTTTATCAAATGTATTAAGGCTGGTGTTGCATGCTGTAATACACTGCATTTTATGGTAGCTTCCAGGCTCCCATTTTGCATTCCTGAGCTACACCATTTTAAATGTCTCCCAAAAATCTCACTGAAACGTCTCCAGCAAATCAGATCCTTCCTGAATCTAGAGTGAGAATGTGAAAAATGTGCACTCAGTATTTCCTGTGGAGCCCCATCTGGACTAGCACAGCAGCTCTCTGTTGGTTCAGGATAATTGAGTGGTTTCCTGACTTGCCCTCAGAAAGGAATCTTTATTGGATAATCCTTTTGTTTCTTGGGTTGCATTTTAATTTGGCTTCCATTTGATTTTCATATTTTATTTCTTGTTTTCATGCCTCCAAACTAAAAGCTACTGATAGGCAGTAGGTTTGTGTTTCTCACTGTTATTTTTAAAAAGACAAAATAATTTTGGGAGGCAGCAAGTGCTTTACATACATATATAATTTTATTGGTCAGATTGTCATTCTTGCAATACCCTTTTACTAGGGGTGTGCACCGTAGCTGAAATGTCTGTGGAATGTTTTGCTTAGTACGAACCGAATGTCGCATTTTACTATGTTTTGCAATGTAGTGGTTAACCTGACTTCTGCTGATGTCAACAGAATTTGGTTTGTTAAGGCTTGGCTGTGGAATCAGCCTTGTTTAATATTTTTATTAGTGATCTTGGCACTAATCTTCAGGTGATGTAGAGTTGTGAGATGGCATCAGTACAGAGGAGGAATAGACTAATGTAGGAAGAAATGAATTATCTTTATAACATTGAATAGAGGAATATATAGGGATCATATGTACACAACCAATAACAAGAATTTTTGCTAGAAACTTTTCAACTAGTGAAACCAAAAAGGAGACACACCTGAGTGCTTTGGAGGAGGAGAATGAGCTATTGTCATGATATAGTCTTGAGTAGGGCAAGTGCAAGAAAAGGATATTTGAGGGGAGGTGGTGGGCAATGTGCTGGTGAGGCCACCCTGGGAATGAGCATGCATTCTGCTCCCCTCTGACAGGGCACGGAGCTGGGTGCTCGCTACTCACAGCAGGAGTGATACAGCTGTCCTGTTAAAAAAGGGAGCAGTGAGGCAGGCTGCTTGCCACTTGTTTTGCTGGTGCACGCTGATTCTGCAGAACCTACTGGGGGACAGGAGTTGGAGTGTGTTCCCCTTAGGGCTTCTGGGGTGCATAAGGTATTGGAGCTAAGCACTGACCCAGGAGATTTTCTATCTCCAATATTTAAGTTGCTCCCAGCAACTGTTAGAGTATTAATGTTTAACAGGCTGCTTCAGCAGTGGCCAAAGTCCCTGTCTTTCTGTGTATAATGTAACATCTCTCTCCATGGAACATGCTTGTTTCAGTACATTTCAAGGACAAGGTTCAATTCAAGAACACAAATCCAAACCATTACAATGACATTACGCAAGAACAACCAGTTTTCAGTGGTATGTTGTCTGTGGAGCATGTTGGAAATACCATTTCTAATTTCCATGCTCTGAGTGCTTGGAAGGTGGTTTCAGAGAATTAACAAAAAATGTACCCATATTTTTGGGGCTTGTTATGCAGTTATGTGCTATCTTACAATGTTATCTATTTGGGCTTTATGTGTATGTTGTAATACTTACAAGGAAACTGTTTCTCTTTAAACTTAAGGTTCCTGAAGTATCGGAAGTTTTGTGTATCAGTGGCAAGAAAAAGAATGCCCAGTAGACTTTTAAACAATTACATGTTTTGACCATTTGAAATAGTATAGATAATTTTATTCTAGAATAAACACTGTAATGGAACATGAGTAGTGGATTGAATAGCAACAGGCCTTACTTGGTCACTTAGACGACAGCCAAAGTAGGGGTGGAGGGGAAGAGGTGGTATTATGCAAACGTATTGATGGAAATGAGTTCCCACGAAAGAAATGGAGATGGCTGGAATGTAAGAAGGAGCCTGGCTGTTACCTGTCTGTCTTCCCAGGGTCTGTGGTTGATGATGCACAGAAGGGAAGGGTACTGAGGTGGCTGTTGAAAACAGGTTACAGTACAAGTGAGCAGAAGAGTTAAATGGTGCCTCTGTGAATTGCACTTAATTCTCTGTTCTACTCTTGTGACCATTGTTTTATGGTTGTGCTTGGAGTGATTGAAGATGTGGTACTTCTATTCTCCAGCAGCACCACCTCTAAGCTACTGGTCTAATGTAGGCAGAAAGCAGGAGGGGAGCAAGGCATGTCTCAGTTTCAGTGCAGATCTACTTTGCAAGTCCTGTCCCAGCCCATGGGCTTTTGCTCCCCAGGCACTGCTTGAGAGCTTTGTGATGGGAGAATCTTACTTGAGCAAAGCCAGCTTGTCCAAGGATCTGCATGTAGAAGGTAAAACTCACCTCCTCTCAATGACTCTAGTGCCAGTTTCTCCGTAGCACAGAGCTATTGTTTTGGACAGTGAACATCGATGACTTATATCTGCTTAGCTTTGCAAGCCTTCAAGTAACATGCAATACTCTGTCAGGTATTACTAAGTCTCTAGTAAATGCCCTCCTGTCCTGGTTGTACTGTATAATTTTGGTTTAGCAGTCTGGAAAGCTGCTTTACTATTCCTGGGTCATTGACAACCCTAGTGTGAAAGTATCCAGATTGCACACCTGTGTGTACTTCTGCACTTCCCAAAGAGTGACTCAGGCTTCTCCTTCAAACAGTACAATTAGTGTTTCAGGAAATACCAGTTTCCTCTGGTGTTTATTCCAGTCCTCTGCTTCTTTGAATTGCAGATGCAGAAAAATAAATAAAAGGGATTGACATGCTTCTATGCAGGAAGGAAAACTGTGAAACCGAAGAGGGATTCTTTGATATATCAACCATGAGCTGGCAAATGCATCAGCCATGAACTGGCATATAGCTGTGACAGCTTCATATAAATTGAAGCCAGCAGTATTGCCAGTGACTGACTTATACTGCAATTAACAGGATTTGGGACGAGCATTCTGGTCATGATGGGAGTACTGGAGATGTCAAGTGATTCCCCCCCCCCCCCCGATTCTTTTTTTCAGCTCCTGTTTCTCTGTTTCCTTGAGCAAAACAGCTAAGCACAACTGAAGCAGCAGGCAGACATGGTTGTCACTCTGCTCGCTACTCAAGGTACTAGTGCCTTGAATAACACCTGAGTTGTTCTCCATTACTGCTCTGGCACTTAGCTGGAGAGAATTGCTGTTGGATGAAAGAGGGAAGAGAGATTGGTGCCCACTTTCTCTCCCTTTTCATTGTACTGTGAGCTTTGGCAGCATTCTCTGGTAGGGATGAAGGGAAGGGGAGCCAAAGGCAAAGCAGGTGTGGTGCAGGGCAATGCCTGGGAACGGTATCATCAGAGAGGTGCGAAATGTGATTTTTGATACATAACAAGTGGTTGTTTGGTCCTGCCTGTATTTAGACCTGTATTGCTGCTGTTGAATATATGTAGCCTATCTGCCATTAAATCTTTGTCTTTTGGAAAGCAGTGAGTCTTTTCACAAAATATATTCACATATTATATCTAAAATATAATAATATATAATATGTTTTATATGATATTTTAGGTGCAGGGCTGAAGGTTCAAAAGTCTGTTCTTCAGGTATCCTTCCAGAAGGAGGTTCGGGAGATGTTAGGCTTCCTCTTAAATGCAGAGAGGAAAGGCAGAGCCTGAGTCCCACTCCCAGAAGTCACTAAAATATTAAACTCTGCTGGATTTCCCATCTGTACTTCCTTATCTGTATTTCAGTTTCTCATCCAGCCTAATAAGTACTATTTAGCTTAAGTATATCTTTCAGAAAGACATCCAGACTTGCCTGAAGACATCAAGTGATGGAGAATTCACCACTTTTCTTAGTTAATTAATAGAAAGGAGCAGTTGATGAAAGACTGATTTATTCACTGGTTCAACTGCAGCTGGAGAATTTATTGCTTGTGTTTGATGTGTGTTGCGGTTTAGTCCCAGTCGGCAACCAAGCACCACACAGCCACTTGCTCACCCTCCCCCCCAGGGGATGGGGGAGAGAATTGGAAGAGCAAAAGTAAGAAAACTCACTGAGATAAGAACAATTTAATAAATGAAATATAATAATAATAATAATTTTAAAAAAATTGTAATGAAAAGGAGAACAAGAGAGAGAGAAACAAAACCTGGGAAAAACAAGTGATGCAACTGCTCACCACCCACTGACCGATGCCCAGCCAGTCCCCAAGCAGCGATCGCTGCCCCCTGGCCAACTCCCCCCAGTTTATATACTGAGCATGATGTTATATGGTATGGAATAGCCTTTTGGCCACTTTGGGTCAGCTGTCCTGTCTATGCTCCCTCTCAGCTTCTTGTGCACCTGGCAAAGCATGGGAAGCTGAAAAAGTCCTTGACTAGGGTAAGCACTACTTAGCAACAACTAAAACATCAGTGTGTTATCAGCATTCTTCTCATACTAAATCCAAAACACAGCACTATGTCAGCTACTAGGAAGAAAATTAACTCTATCCCAGCTGAAACCAGGACAGTGTGAAAAAGCACTGTCTTTATTTCTGAAAGAGCAGCACTGTGGTAACTTGGTTTGCTAAATACTTGCATTTTAATAGCATCTACTCTGGAAGACAGACTAGAGTTCCTAATATATGGTAGTTACTTTTCTGGAGATACAAAGCAGAAGTAAACCATCGTGGCTGGTAAGTTGTGTCTAGAATGTTTTTATATCATCAGAGAAATAGGTAAATATCAGAGAATTTTGTTGTGAGCATGAGCCTGGAAAAAAACCCTGACTTTAACCCAAGAATCCTTAGCCTCATGGTATTAAGTTTACATAGGTACCACATCACATGGAGTGTGATGCATCAGATGTGTTCACCCTGGAATTCCAGCCACAGGTAAAAGAAACTCTTGTTTATCACTTTATATGCTATTAAATCTATTTTCATGAGCATGCATTATCTTTGTGCTTCAGGATCAAGATACTGGTTGTGTCTGTGAGTATTACTCTGATAGTGCTTGATTATAAAGTTTCCATTGCTTCCGTTTAAGTGTTTATTTTAAGAATGACTGGTATTTTTTTGTAACTTTGCAGAGTACAGATGCCAATTCAAATGTGAGGAAAAGAACGAATGCCACAGTACAGTCCGAAGTTGATGGTGGGAGCCGAATTGACACAAGGCACAGCTCCATCCAGCCTCCCTCGGTAGCTCAGGGGTCTTCTGACATTACACCCCACTCCCTTTCTGCACCAAGTCCCAACCCTTTCACACGCATCAATGCATCAGAGACATTATCTTCTGCAAGAGCTACCCCTCCAGCTCCTCCTTCTACCCCAATTTTAACTGGATTTGTATCCCAGCATGCCACAGCTGGATCCCCTTCCATTCAGCACTTGCTTGGATCTAGACTGGAGCAGATTCAGACTGCCACACCTAATACATTAGGAGCATCTGCAAAGCCGTCTGCTGCCATACCACCTGCTCCCCCTGCCTCCCACTCTGGCACGAGTAAGATAGACAAATATGCACGCATTTTATTTCCTGTTACCTTTGGAGCATTTAACATGGTCTACTGGGTGGTGTATCTATCCAAGGATACCATGGAAAAATCAGAAAGTCTAATGTAGTTTTGCTGCTATGTAGTAGTTCCTAAATTATACTCACATTTGATGCAGAGTTTCTTCTTTTGAAACTATTTAAAAAGGTCGATAATTCTTATTTATAAAAGCTGTGTGCTACTTTCCCATTGTAAAGGCTGGAGTTATTGGGGATAATTAGTTAACTCCTACCAGAGTAATGGGTAACAGATTTGTCTTCCTCCCTTCAGCTAGCAGGGAACCATCACTCTCTTAAGACAGACTACTCTGGCTACACTGAACTTGCCTTTGGGAGGAACATGCACCCCAAACAAATCAAAGGCAGAGGTGCACAGCTGTGCAGTGGAACACATCTTGACTGCTAGGAATACGCATGTTGATTGTTACAAATCCCTGAGGCACGCAGCACTGCTGTCTGGACACAGCATTGCACTCTCGGAGTGCAAGGTCCATGTCCTGAATATTTTGACAGTGCTTGCTAGAAAAGGACTTTCCCTGTTAGATTACAATTGGCAGAATGGGGGGAAGAAAATGAACGGTGGAAAAAGAAAAGAGAGTCCAGCCTGGGAGAGTGCAACTCCAGAAAAGTTATGCAAAGGAGTTGTAGAGCTCCGTATATTTTTACTAAGCATTATTTTGCCTTGCAACCTGGGAAATTCTCACTCCAAAATAAGAATGAGTGAACCTTGTAAAATCTGAAATCTGATGTAATTCTCAAAATTGGAGTTTTTTGTTTGATAAGGTGATCTTAAGTGTGTGATTCTTCTTTGACCTTGCTGACCAGCTTGAGTGGATTTATTCCTAAATTACATCTGTTGTGGTAGGTAAGGACCAGGCCCACAATGTTCAACTTTTTGTTTGAATTCTTTGTTCTTTCTTTGGATGCTTTGGGGTTTGGTTCCCCCCCCCCATATTTTTCAGTCACACTCCTCTGATTTCTTTTGAACACATATTTCTCCCCCCCTCCCCGCCCTTATATAATGTTTGAGTCAAGTTAAATTTTCAACACAGTTTTTGAAATGGCTTCAAAATTAAGCAAAACAAATTTTCCTGTGCTTTGATGAGCGTGGCTATGGCACATCTTTGAGTGAATGAGAGACACCCTTTTGTGAAGGAGTGCTGTGACATAAATAAGAAAAGAAAGTTTCTAGGTGGAGCCTGGGGGAAAAAGGTTTATTTATGATCCATTTGTTTCTCTTAAACTATGGCATAGATAGGCACTTTTCTTAGTGGGTTAAATTGCAATATGCAAGCAGGCAACTTTATTAAAGAATTGAATAGTTTAAACCTGATAGAAATCTTGATCAGAAATGTTCTTTTCACCAGAACGGGTGGAAGATATGCTGGCAATAAATCTAAAAACATTTGTACAGATCCATCTGGCTAGGCAAATGGTTAGCATTTCTGTGCAGGTGACAAGTAAAAATCAAAGGCCAAATTCTCAGCTGTGATCTGGCTGTGCCTTTGAAGGGTCTGGACTAATCCTTAGCTTCAGTTGATTGGAATAGCAGATTGGTAGCCTATTGTCAAAGTTTTATGCTGGGGGGCAGACCCAGTGAGTGTTGAGTGGTTCTGTGCCCAGGTGATGATCAAGTACTGATGGAGACCACAAGCAGCTGGGGTAATTGAGGACATGCATGACACTGCCCTAGACTGTGTTGGGATGAGAATCAGAGTAAAAAGACCCCATAATGGTGACACTATGACTGTGTCTCTGTGCCTCTTTCTGTCTCTCCAAACCTTTTAGCTAGTTCATGGCTGAGAATCTGACCTTTAACTTACAGGACCTGTGAGACTGCAAGAGATGTGTACTACAGCGTGTAGTATGGATTCCAGGCTGCTATTTCATGTGTAGTGTTGGACTGTCGATGACAGAATGCACAAGATGCGGGAATGTCTTACATGACTTTATTTATGAGGTAGTGATATAAACCTTAGTTTACCTTAGTCTTTTTTTACTTAAGTGATGTTCTCAAAAGGCCAGGTATGGCCCTTTCCTTTTTGCCTTTTACATGTAGGAGAAGTCTGAGATTACAACACTCCTTAGAAAACCATTACATGTGCCATAGCACAGAACTGGAAATGAAGCATCCATGCAAGGTGTCTAACTGCAGTGGCTTGCATTTTTGGATGTATCTCTAGTTGCTGTAGCTGTTTCTTCGCTAATTTGGTCACATTATTGTCAGAATAGAAGATAGTATACAAGAGATTGTTTGTTTATTGTGTGAAGCCAGAAGAAACAAAGCTAACCCTCTGGCAATTATTGATCATAATTGCACAAATTATAAAATATTTCTAGTATGAAGAACAATGGCCTTCTGTGTTGAGAACCTAGTGTTTGTGCTAGAAGTTACTGAAATTACTCTTTGCTTTCCTCTATGATGAAAACCAAGGATGTTTTCTCTCAGGCAGAGCTTCAAATGATTCACTAGAAACAGCTGTCTCTTCCTTCCACCCATCCCTGTATACTGATTGTATAATCAGCTTTTCCAATGCATTGTTCAGTAGGATCAACACTGGTTCAGGCTATTTGACCAAGATCGATCTAAATGTGCTACTTGGATTCATTTGTAGTTCCTGTTTCATTTTAAAGACTTATAAAGAGGAAAAAAGGGTCGCAAAAATTAATAGATTCCAAATATTTATTTCTATACTTCCATTTGGGAAGATTTTTTTAATGATACTACATTAAAAAAAAATCTGTTTTTAATCTGTCAGTGTATTTCTGAAGTACCTTCCAACACTTGCATGCCTACATTCAAAATGAGATATAAAAAAAAAAATCTCATTATGAGTCTAGGCCTAATTTATTGTATTGTGCTACATTTTTGTGTTGCAGCATATGAAGAAATTACCATAACTAGCTTTCCAAAGTACCTATGGACAATATAAATAGGAGTTTATTGTTAACAGCGGTTCTTCATTATATTTAATTTCCTTGTAGAGTGATCAGAAACAGTAAAGAGCCTGCAGTATACTCAGTAACACTGTCAGGTTCTGAATACTGTGTAATTCAGAAGCACAGAAAAAAGCAGGAATATGCGAAGTATAGTGGCCCAAATGTTCAACACTGCTAACTAAAATCCTAAGGGAGAATGTTGCAGGTGTCATTTCAGTGACCAAATGGCTTATTAGGGATGGGTTTGAGTGAGATGAATTCTACAAGAGCTATTTTTATTTTTTTTCTATTGGCTTTGTCAAGCAATCTTTTTTTTTTTTTTTATTTTTTTTTTTTTTCTATTGGCTTTGTCAAGCAATCTTTTTTTTTTTTTTTATTTTTTTTTTTTTTCTATTGGCTTTGTCAAGCAATCTTTTTTTTTTTTTTTATTTTTTTTTTTTTTCTATTGGCTTTGTCAAGCAATCTTTTTTTTTTTTTTTATTTTTTTTTTTTTTCTATTGGCTTTGTCAAGCAATCTTTTTTTTTTTTTTTATTTTTTTTTTTTTTCTATTGGCTTTGTCAAGCAATCTTTTTTTTTTTTTTTATTTTTTTTTTTTTTCTATTGGCTTTGTCAAGCAATCTTTTTTTTTTTTTTTATTTTTTTTTTTTTTCTATTGGCTTTGTCAAGCAATCTTTTTTTTTTTTTTTATTTTTTTTTTTTTTCTATTGGCTTTGTCAAGCAATCTTTTTTTTTTTTTTTATTTTTTTTTTTTTTCTATTGGCTTTGTCAAGCAATCTTTTTTTTTTTTTTTATTTTTTTTTTTTTTCTATTGGCTTTGTCAAGCAATCTTTTTTTTTTTTTTTATTTTTTTTTTTTTTCTATTGGCTTTGTCAAGCAATCTTTTTTTTTTTTTTTATTTTTTTTTTTTTTCTATTGGCTTTGTCAAGCAATCTTTTTTTTTTTTTTTATTTTTTTTTTTTTTCTATTGGCTTTGTCAAGCAATCTTTTTTTTTTTTTTTATTTTTTTTTTTTTTCTATTGGCTTTGTCAAGCAATCTTTTTTTTTTTTTTTATTTTTTTTTTTTTTCTATTGGCTTTGTCAAGCAATCTTTTTTTTTTTTTTTATTTTTTTTTTTTTTCTATTGGCTTTGTCAAGCAATCTTTTTTTTTTTTTTTATTTTTTTTTTTTTTCTATTGGCTTTGTCAAGCAATCTTTTTTTTTTTTTTTATTTTTTTTTTTTTTCTATTGGCTTTGTCAAGCAATCTTTTTTTTTTTTTTTATTTTTTTTTTTTTTCTATTGGCTTTGTCAAGCAATCTTTTTTTTTTTTTTTATTTTTTTTTTTTTTCTATTGGCTTTGTCAAGCAATCTTTTTTTTTTTTTTTATTTTTTTTTTTTTTCTATTGGCTTTGTCAAGCAATCTTTTTTTTTTTTTTTATTTTTTTTTTTTTTCTATTGGCTTTGTCAAGCAATCTTTTTTTTTTTTTTTATTTTTTTTTTTTTTCTATTGGCTTTGTCAAGCAATCTTTTTTTTTTTTTTTATTTTTTTTTTTTTTCTATTGGCTTTGTCAAGCAATCTTTTTTTTTTTTTTTATTTTTTTTTTTTTTCTATTGGCTTTGTCAAGCAATCTTTTTTTTTTTTTTTATTTTTTTTTTTTTTCTATTGGCTTTGTCAAGCAATCTTTTTTTTTTTTTTTATTTTTTTTTTTTTTCTATTGGCTTTGTCAAGCAATCTTTTTTTTTTTTTTTATTTTTTTTTTTTTTCTATTGGCTTTGTCAAGCAATCTTTTTTTTTTTTTTTATTTTTTTTTTTTTTCTATTGGCTTTGTCAAGCAATCTTTTTTTTTTTTTTTATTTTTTTTTTTTTTCTATTGGCTTTGTCAAGCAATCTTTTTTTTTTTTTTTATTTTTTTTTTTTTTCTATTGGCTTTGTCAAGCAATCTTTTTTTTTTTTTTTATTTTTTTTTTTTTTCTATTGGCTTTGTCAAGCAATCTTTTTTTTTTTTTTTATTTTTTTTTTTTTTCTATTGGCTTTGTCAAGCAATCTTTTTTTTTTTTTTTATTTTTTTTTTTTTTCTATTGGCTTTGTCAAGCAATCTTTTTTTTTTTTTTTATTTTTTTTTTTTTTCTATTGGCTTTGTCAAGCAATCTTTTTTTGACAGTACCATAGTGATTTAAAACTAACCAAACGCTTCAGATAGTCATGTCTCTGAACAGGAAAGGAAACTGGATAGAAAGCCAAAAAACTTTACCAGGAAACAGAGATAGATCTCCACCGACTGCTGTTTCCTCGGAGACATTGTTACCAACAGCAAAACTCCCACAGATTGCAGTGATGCAGCCCCAACCACTAACACAGTCATTTGAGAAAACCGGTTAAAGACTCAGTTCAGGAAGATTGCCTTCACAGGAACTGAAGTGTATTTTATAGTCAGTTGTGAGCAAGGTCAAATTTCTATCGGCCCACTATTAACAGGTTCACTGCAATTGCGAAAATAATGAAGCCAAGCAAGGTGGCAAACCCATCCCTGCGTGGTGACCTGAGCTTTTAGAGCTCACCAGCAGAACTGGAGTCTGTTTCTCTTCCTATAAAATGGACTCGTCTCCATCGAATGCATGTTCGTGATGCATTTTTTCTCCCATGTGTCTTTTAAGGGGAAAAAAGTAGACTTTGTAAACTGTTTAGTCATCCACTCTATATTACCCTCTGATCAGGCAGGTAGACCGTATGATAATTGAATGAAAGAGGCAGTTAATTTAATAAGGAACATGATTAGAGCTTTTCTATTAATGGGAGCTAAAAGTTATTGATTACAGAGTGTTCAAGTGTAGTCTTTGGCATCTCATCATTTTCATCGTTCAGGATGGACCTTGCAAAAAATTGGGGAAACCGAGTAACTGTATTTAATAGGATTTAACCAGTATTTCTACAGAAAAGTGAATGAACTCAGCTTTTCAATATACACAGAATAGTGTCTCCTTCAACTTTCTTGCATATTTCCTGTATGTCATTTGGCTGCAGTGTACCTTATGCTGTAGTACAGTGTGTGCTATGTGAGAACATCAGAGTATACAGCGTATATTTATCCAGTTTATCCAAAGCCTAACACTCCCATCTCCCTTGTGCCATTGGAAGCAGAGGGAAGGCCAGAATGGAAGAAAGGACCACCCAGGTTGTGTAAGAGACACATATTGGCCACCTGGGACATTTTCACGTAGATGCTACAGGAGATTTCCTAGGAGAATCTTTCTCAATGAGAAGCTGGAGCATGGTTTCTGCTGTAGCACACTCTCCCCCCAAATCCCAAAAGCTTCCAAAAAATCTATTTAGAAAGCAGAGTAGATCATGGACTTTGCACACTGGGCGCCAGAACTTTTGCTTGACCCAAAAGATTTAGGAAGAAAGAAATTTTGGTGAGTTTTATCTTGTCTTCCTGGGACTTGCCAATAGGGCTTGACTGCGCTAAAATAGATAGGCGTTGTGTGGCTAGCAGTGTTGTGAATTACACAGCTGACAAAAATTTGCCCTTGGTTTTATTTAATCCTAAGATTGAATAATAGATTAGGAAAATGGCAACTGTAGAGTTGAGAAGCCTAGGTGAACTATAATGTTTACTGATGATGTGGATAAAGCCAAGGATGATCAAAGTTGTAGAAGTACTACAGAACTGCAGAACTACGTGGCAGTAAGTTTGCGGCAGGTCAGCGGGAAGTGGGGAGAATAGGAGGTGCTTCTCTTCATAGTCTGACAAGCATAAAGCAATACAGCATAAAGTTGGAGGAGTGAAACTCTATAAATAAAATTTCTTAGTGAGAATCCAAAGGGTAAATAGCCTTATGGAGGTCAGTATTAACCAGCCCCCCCCCTCCAAAACTGGAAAAATCCAGTAAAAAAGAAACCAGTTAAGTGACAGTAGCGTCATTTCTCCCCAAATATATTATTTTTTCAAGACCTTATATTTCTTTTACTGTGTAATTCCAAGGTAAGTTACTTATATTGTAACTGTACTGGTGTCCACTGAAATCAATATGTGTTTTTCATTGACTGCAATGCACTTTAAACAGGAGGTTTACTGGAAGGAAAAATGCACCATTTTGAAAGAGTCTGATATGCATTAATTTGTACAGTCTTCATTTGCAGGTCTCTCCTCAGAGTCAAGATGTAGCTTTTTTGGAGAATATGAGTGTGGTGAGCAATTTCAGCGTGTTCTGAGTAAATCAGACTCTGAAAGTAAGTTTTTGCCACATCCCAAGCAAGTGAGAGTAGTGTGAAGTACAGAGCTCTCTGAAAAGATCTCTCTTTGCTACTGTTATGTACTGTGTTCTTAACTGGAGGGAATGAAAAATGCAATTATTCTAAAACTGGTAGAGTTTGTAAAACATATGTTGTTTTCACGTGAATTAGACAATGTGGTAGGTATTTATTTCAGAATTGACTATCATTGCCTTCTAGTCCGTGACTTCAACAAATATCTCTTAGACTTTCTTATGCTTTTTATATTATTCCACTAGAAAGGACTTCAAAGCAAACCAGTTACTATCCACTGCAGTTCACTACATTTTTTTGGTCATAATTCTGTTTTCATTTTCTTGTGCAAGAGAAACTGAGAGTGTGATGGCTTCTTTAAAATAAAAATAACAGCAGCAAAAATAAAAAGCCTTGGAGATTCCCTTTTTAGAAAACCATCCAAACTCCCATCAGTTACTGAATGCTCTTTTTAAATAATAGCATAGTTTTAGCATTTAAAAATACTAATGTGATCGCAGCCTGGATACATGTATATATGTATCCATTCAAATAATATGAATTCCCTGAATTGTAAGGGAGGCAGACTCAAGACGCACTTGCAAGCAGTTTTGTTTTGAAAGAGTACTTTTCTGGATGGAAAGCACCATTTGAGGTAGGTATTTTTTTTTTTTTATTATCTTCATATCTCTGTTTTCAAGAAAAAGATCTTGAGGAAAAATACAGCACTACTGAATTAACCCTCAACTAGCACAGAGATCTAGGTTATTTCCTGCTGGTGGTCTTGCTGTTGTTGATCTCCTTCAACACTTGCTGTGTGTTTTTGTTAATGTTGTATCCACATTGCTGTTAACTGACGTAGCACTCTACAGATGATCTGATGGCATAAAGAAGCATTAAAGAAATAATAATTATTTGTGAATATGTTTTCATCCTTGGAAAAAACTTAACTGGCGGTTGGTAGAAGAAGCAGGTGACAGTATGAAGCACTCAGCTGGACTTCTGAGCTCGATGCATTACAAAATTTAGTTGAGTACTGCTTTGCCTTGCCTCATCATCTTGTGCTGGTGGCTTGTCTTCATGGTAAGTAAGATGCACAAGGATGGAGGACTTGGAAGTCAAGAACATGTACAAGTATTTCTTCAAAGTGCTTTCAAAGTATGAGACAGTAAACCTTACTACTAAGAGTAACTTCACAGTCTGCCTTACCTTTTCAAGCTTGAAAATCTGTTCTGCTAGGATGTACCAGGTTGTCAAATGAATAATAACATCCTGTTCATAAATAGATGATTCTGTATGTACATGCGTTTCATTTTTTATTAATTTGTGGCAACATTCTCTGGCACCAGACCAGTGGTGGAGATTTGAGAAGTTTCAGATAACCAGAGTTCTTGTAGAATTACATGAAAATATAATTTTGTTTCATAGATGCATGCCTTTGTAAATGCATGCCTTTGTAAATCCATACCAGCAGCACATTCATGGTGGAAATGAATCCACTTGTGCAAAATCATCAGTTTGAGTATTTAACCCATATTTGAAGGGCTCATGAAGCATATTGGGTAGGGCAGGACTCGGGGTATGTTTGCTCTAAGAGGCTTCTGGATTGGAGCTGGTTTATGTCCTGCCATCCTCTGAAGCAGTCTGCACCAGACAGACCACAAGTAGATTCCATGATTTTNTTAAGACCATGATTACTCCACCATAAAACTGTATTACTGCTGAATGTAGTGCTCCTTCCTTCTTCCTTGCTCTCTTGCTTTGTGTGGGGAGAAGTATTTGTGTGGTCATGGTGAGCTGGCTGAAATAACTTGTCTAGCTAACAACCAAGTTTGTCTGGTTGTCTTTTGGCTGGTTAGTAGCCAGTAGGATCAGTTCTCTGACCTGGCTCCCTGTCTTGGTGCTGGTACAAAGGAAGTGGTAAGGAGGCTGGTATTGGTGTTTTGAGCTGGGTTAAAGCTGGTATGAAACCACAGCCTGAGGATTCTCATCCTGCCTCCACTGGCATTAAAACAGAGGCACTCTCAGGCTTTTTTGAACCTGAGGTGCCCTCTGTAGTAATTTTTTCTCCACAAAGGTGATTTTGTGAATTACAACAATGACAAATAATGGAGAAAAAAATATAAGCAGGCCAGAATTCATGAAAGAGTCCAAATCAATAAAGTTATTTGAAGAGAGAGAAAAGGAAGAGAAGGGAAAACATGAGTAAGGATGAAAAATTTCATTTCTTGCTACCAAGCAGTTATTTTAAGATACGTCCTATTAGAGGTACTAGAACAGCATCTGGCAGGAAACAGCCTAGAAATAATTATTTCTTCATTATAAGTATAATGAGAAAGTAATAAAGAAAATAAGTTGCTAATGTCCTCTTAGAAACATTTGTGTTCCATTGAAGTTGTTTTCATTAAAAAAGGGTATTTTCATCATCAGCCAGGAAGAATTAGGAGACAGAATGGTAAGGGAAAAAGATTGAGTTTTGTTAAGTATGACTGTTTCCCTCTGTTTTAGAGCATTTCTTAACCAAAAATGTAAACAGTAACTTTTTTTTTTTATCTTTCTGGGACTCCATGTATTTAATTTTCAGTAATGAAGCACTTTGGAACTTTTAGCATTTAACTTGCTTTATGTTTAAGAGACTGAATACAGCAATTGCTGCCTCTGATTTAATTCAGTTATAGAAGGAGATGGGGGGAAAAAAAAAAAAGGAAAAAAGTTTTCATTACAGTAACAGCCGGTTTTTGGAAGTATCATGCCTTTCTACTACATCTGAAGATTCCATTCCTGTACCTGAATTCGTGGGAGCTTTTTAGTGCTGAGCATTTCCGATAATCCGTTCAGTACTACAGCCTGTGGGCTGTGGCTGCATTTAAAGTAGACATGTCTGAAAATGTACATCCACAACCTCGCATTTGCACAGCGTGGGTCCCATGAAAGGCAAAGATGCATTTGTAACCTACTGTATGGGTGCGTGAGAGCTGTTATGTTGCTGATGTGGGAGAAGGTAGGAACCTATGGTCAGAAATAGAGGGGAGGAAGGAGAGCGAGACTGCCTCTTTCAGAGACAGTGCAGATCTTATATTGGATTAAGCCACTTATGAAAATGTCCCCTAAACTATTTTCCAAGTAGGCAGCTTAGGCACCAGCTGAGTGCAATGTGGAATTCAACACCAACCGCAACTCCTGCCCGAGGATCAGCACAGTTAATCTGTCCTAAGGTTTCTGATGCTGTGACTAGAAGACTGGAAAGATGTGAGCTAGCTGCTAGCTGGGATGCATCCATGTTGCTGTGCATCCAAGCTGTACTGTGGGGCATCAGGGCCTGCTGAGCACTGGGGGTGGGATGGAAAATGCTCTCTTGGAGTACAAAATAGGGTAGACTGAAGCTGAAGAAAACTCTTCCTTCAGCTCAGCACTGCTGATACTCACTGTAACAGCACTGAACATCCCAAAGGAGGACCAAGGTGTATTGCAGTCTTGTCTTCTCCTTGCATGTCTGCTAAATGTTCTGATACGAAGAGTGGTGGGAGTGACAAGTACATGTGTGGTAATGAAACAGAGCATGCTTAGTACTGCTGCCTGGTAAGCACCCACAGTCTCATGCCTGCAGTTTGTGGGCCTTCCCAGAAGCAGAACTGCAGCGCTAATTTTTTGTAGGTGTAGTTGTTATGTCCCTACCACTTCTCCCCTAGCTTAAACATTGGAAAAGGGGTTTTCTCTTTGACGCTCATTTCTCCATTTTGTTGTTTATTCATGAAGAAGAAAATCAAGCTGATTTTTTTTTTCCTCTAGTTCTGTTTATTTTTTTAAAAAAGAGGTTTCCTCACCTGTACACATGAAAATCACAAGCTCTGTTGCAAACTTTGGGAAGGTAGCAAATGCTTCTAAGCCAACTTCAAGAGAATCTCTATGATTATTAAAAAGACAGCTTTTGTTTTCAAATAAAATCTCTCATTTGGAGAGTATTTAGTTACAACTTTTTAAATGAGCTGTAGCTTATCAAAATATTTTCTCTGTACTGAAAATGAATTTTATTTGTAGCCATTTCACTTAGGAAGGTAAGCCACAATGAATGTACGTGGGTTTTCTGTTAAGCTAGTTAATATATGTCATGGGGGGAAAAATGCTTAGCCATGTGATATTCGGTAGTGTCATGGTTTAACCCCAGCTGGCAGCCAAGCACCACCCAGCTGCTTGCTCACTCCCCCCTGGTGGGATGGGGGAGAGCATCAGAAGAGGAAAAGTGAGAAAACTTGTGGGTTGAGATAAAGACAGTTTAATAAGTAAAGCAAAAGCCGTGCAGGCAAGCAAGGCAAAACAAGGGATTCATTCACTACTTCCCATCGGCAGGCAGGTGTTCAGCCATCTCCAGGAAAGCAGGGCTCCATCACACATAATGGTTACTTGGGAAGACAAACACCATCACTCCGAATGTCCCCCTATTCCTTCTTATTCCCCCCAGCTTTATATGCTGAGCATGACCTCATATGGTATGATGGAATATCCCTTTGGTCAGTTGGGGTCAGCTGTCCCAGCTGTGTCCCCTCCCAACTTGTGCACCCCCAGCCTCCTGCTGATGGGGTGGTGTGAGGAGCAGAAAAGGCCTTGACTCTGTGTAAGCACTGCTCAGCAATAACAAAAACATCCCTGTGTTATCAACACTGTTTCCAGCACAAATCCAAAACTTAGCCCCATACTAACTACTATGAAGAAAATTAACTCTATCCCAGCCAAAGCCAGCACAAGTAGCCATTTCATAAATACGTGGATTCTATTTTTTTTTTCTTTGGAGAATGTGAAGATGTAAAGAGAGGGTGGCAGAATTTGGTAGAGAGATTTAAAAAGGCTACTTATCACTTCCTATCTGGATATCATATGCATAAATATAGTGAAATCAGGTAAAGGAAAGTAGATGAGTAAAAGACCTTCTTTGATCTTCACGCTCTCGATTGTTCTTACTAAGTACGTGAGTTAACAGCTTCCCTATACACTTCCAGGTTTTCCCTCTGCTGTGCCATGGGGGAAGTGCAGAAGTCAATGCCTTTTCAAGGAAGACCTAGGAATTTTTAGGTTCAGTTCATCAGTCCAGTCAGGAGGGCACTTGACCAGTGCTGGCCTTGCTGAGTTGGGAACATGGTTTCGTATGTCTAAATTTAGTCCTGATGGAGCAATCTGTTCAGCAGGAGAAGGTACCCCAGTTCTGGGTAGGAACAGCTGAGGCTGGAGACCATTGGGCATTTTGCTGAGGTAAGATGTGAGAGTTGAATTAGGCTTAAGAGCTGCTCATTAGCTATTTGAAAACCCCTAGGTGTACAATCTAAAAACACACCTCAGTGTGCCCTGCTACTTTTGCACTGGTTTGGTTTGTTCCAGACCTGTCCCTGGCTTTGCTCCCTTGCATCACGGCTGAGGTGGGGGGCGGCAGCTGCTGGGGTGGTGTGGGATTCGCATGCCTTCCCCTCGGCTGTGGGCTCTGCTCTGTTCTGAGCATCACCAGGGTGGACGACAGAGCCTGGGCAGGGAGAGGGTGTGTGCCCATGCTTGTAGCAGATAAAACCTGACAGTCAAGCAGTGAGGTGCGGCGTGGGTAGGGTTGGAGTACTGAAACAGTGGTCTTTAAAGATTGTTGTATGGGTTGCAAGATCCCATGTCAGTGCAGTGGCATAAAGCACTTTGGATGCTTGAAATACAAGTCAGTTGTAGAGCAGACAAAAGATTTTCTGGTTTCTAGATTTTCTGGATGAGTGCTAGCACTGCCAGCCTGCTCATGCTGTTGCTGCTGTGGCAAGGATCATTTGACTTGTATGTATGTGAAGAGTGTTGCATCACTAGCAAATATACAGAGCAGCGACAGTATGTTAAAAGCCTGGCTGGAGACACGTATTTACTTGCTGGTAATAAGTAAATAAGCTCCCTAATGGTTGCCTCAAGTTCCTGTTTCTGTTCACCTTTACCTACCGCCCTTGTGCTCTGCCAATCCTGCCAGTTCTGATATTCCAAATTGCTGAGGCTCTTCTGTGAGCTGTTAAAACCGGTTCATCTAACAAATGATGTGGAACATCCTTTCTCTTGCTCTCTCAACTCACAGTGGTCAGAAAGGCAGGCCAAGAGATACTAACTTCTGTGCTAACTCAAAGTTTCATAGCTGTACCACCTGAGGAACCAAAAGAAAAAGGGAATTTCTACATGATGTGCAGCAGCTGCTATAGCTGTGGTCATTTTTAAGCTGAAAAAAGTAAAAAGCAAGAAGATGGTATTTACTGGTATTTTAATTAACTGTAAGCTTTTCTTTTCCTGTGAAGCCCTGTCCATTGCAACCAAAGCATTTGGGTTTCAGCTTAGACATTGTAAGGAATACTCCCAGTGAAAAATACGAAGCTTTTTGAAGTATTTTTATCTTTGTTTTCTGTAAAAGCCGTGGCATGCAGAAAATACACAATAAAGCAGCATAGTAGAAATGCTTCTTTAACGCCCTCTTAGGAAAGTCCTAAATCCCCTAACTTCTCTGTCGATAATTTACTACTTCTGCAATATGTGGCTGTCCTAGATGCATGTTGCAAGAGTTCCTGTGCCATGCCAAATTCTGATGTTTATCCCTTTGTATTAACTCATTCATGGGGAAAAACTGAAAGGAAATGAAAGCAAGGGAAGCCTTGGAGTTGAATTCTTTTACACCATTCTTTGTGCACATTTTTGTTGCATGGAACAATGTGGCTGGGAGGATTGGAAGAATCAGAGGTTAATGAAATTATTTGAATGCATATATTCAATGCTGGTCACCTGACTATACTAACAAACTTAAAAGGTGGTTTGATAGCTGTCAACTTGTTTTGCTATTGTGCAGCTTAACTGTTACCTTCCTGTATTATGAACATCTATGTATTTGGAAAAAAAATCCATCTTGCAAGAAAGATTGTGCAAAAAATTGTTCCTATTATACTCCAGTGTATATTGCTGATGTCAAAT
Source organism: Balaeniceps rex (assembly GCA_013401315.1). Taxonomy (NCBI): domain Eukaryota; kingdom Metazoa; phylum Chordata; class Aves; order Pelecaniformes; family Balaenicipitidae; genus Balaeniceps; species Balaeniceps rex. Next base: position 14,020 of record VYZW01054413.1, on the reverse strand, counting down.
AAAATACAATTGTGAGAGTTCTTAAACAGTTGTCTTTCTAATTGTGGCTTGAAGCAGGAAAAGGAAGGAGCGTAGTAAACTTCTTTGATATGGATCCTCCTGCAGTTATTGCTGGAACATTGATGTTAGCTAAATGATTCAATCAACCTGATGCTTTATATACGAACAGATAAAGGGTTCCATTTCATCAGCAATATGATGAATGATAATCTGTTGTATAGTTTATTAAGATGGGACACCAGACTACTGATGTGTCTGACTATGTTAACAAGCTAAAAGCTAAATAAATTATCTTGCCTCTCACAGCAGTAGAAACAAATAATACACACACTAGCAGTGCCCACTTTATTCTCTCCCCCCCGTGAGGTAATCTAACAGCACTTACTCCTTGCCTTACCTGCCAACAGGCCAGTTGTCAGCTGCTCTACTTCTTTACATGACCTAAAGTGATTTTTTAATATTCTGTGCTTGGGCCTGGTAAAGCTTCCATGCATTAAAAAGCACAACTTGCAAAAACTGTGTTTCAGTAAGGATGAAAAATACCTAGCAATAAATTTGTCTAGAGAGAGATGTATGGAGAAATCATTTCAGTATGCGCAGTGGCCCGTGCAAGGCAGGGAGCGGGGCACACTCATTTCTTTTGCTAAGTGTGGCCAGGACCATCAAATCTTTTTGCAGGCTGAGATGAGATCTGTCAGAACGGCTTACAGCACTGCAAAGTGCTGTAATTGCTGCTTGCTTCAGGCACAGATGTTGATGCCAAGAAATCTGCTGTGTTTGACAACCACAGCTAGTTCATAGATTTGGGAGACTCTACATCCCTTTCTCCTGGCTTCTGTGGATGTACTTTTTAAGCCTGATGCACAAATTAGTCATATGTGCTGCTGCTGCCACTTAATGCTGTATGGCATGTTGCTACCCCACATCCCACGTTTTATTAACGGCACTTGTATTTATTATGCAGGGAATTCTGCTGTTAGGCTACAGATGAGTCCTGTTTATCATCCAAGGAAAGTTGCTATTGACTTCGGTGGATGCTGGGGTCAGGTTTTATGCAAGTCAGAACTCTGACTGCTGGTGGTGTAAGAGGAATTCAGTCAGGAGGCTGAAAGCAACTAGGAACTTTGCTCTGGGCTGGTGCAAAGCACCTCCTAAATTCAATTTTCATACCTCTTCATGTACTTGGGTGTGATTAGTGTTTCTTGAGAGCACTAGGATCCGTTCCTGGTAGTTAGGAGCATGAGAGTTCTGTTGTATATATATCTTCAGTCTGAGTTGAAGGGAATTGAAGCTGGATTTGCTGTCTGAGTGGTCTCACTGTGGGCCTGTGAAAAATCCGAGATTGAGCTGGGAATAGGTGCTCTCAATTCCCATTAAAATGTTCTACTTCTATATGTAGCACTAAGTGCTTCTCATAAGAGAAAAACCACAACTGAGGAGGACTCGGTTGGGGAAGTCAGGTTCTGGCTCTTTGCCTGCCACTGTCTTCTGCCCTTGTCCTCCTTCCTTTCTGCAGGGCTCGGTCTCACAGACATATTCTGGGATGCTCTGTTGGAATGGTCCTGGAGAAGAGACAGGTAAGTATGCTGTTATTTGAATAAAAAGTCCTCATCTCAAATGCTGAATATTGCTGTTCATCTACTGAGCGGACTCTGACCTGGAATGTATTAAAGGTAAAACCAGCTCAGCCTGTTAGATGGTCTGAGCTGATAAGAGTAAAATTATTTAGGAAACCGACCAGATGACAGCTCCAGATATAAGTGAAGGAACACCTGGGAATGGGCTGGATGTAACCCATGTGGCTTTTTGTAGCTTATGCTAGCAAGTGTCATGTCAGGACGACAGGCAGCCCAGGCACAGAGAGAACAGGCAGCTGTATTGACTTCACCTTGGGAGTGAGCACAGCTGAGTGAGGCTGGAGGAGGAATTCAAGAGACAGGGCGAAGGGTAGTCCCAGTGTGAGGGCGGGAAGGATCTGGTCACAACATGGTGTTATTAGGTGAGGGAAGACAAGGCAGAAGTTGACGTGGTTAAGCCAGCAAGATTTAGAGAAATTATACATCAAAGGCTTGTTTTTTAACTTTGTTGGAAAGTGATGCTGAAGGGCAGTCTTTAAGAGGAGTAGAGGATTTATCTGTATTGCTGAGCTAGCTTTAATGCTGATGAAAGCCTTTGGACAGGAATTATGTTGCTGCCCTGAGGGATGGTGTGAAAGGAATCTCCCTGGAGAACCAGCAGGTGTGAAGCTGTTGGGACAAGATGCCAAAGGTGTTCTAGGATGGGAAATGTGTCCAAGCTTACTCACTGGTATTTATTGCAATTTTGGCTATGTTTCCTATATGGCTTTTTCTGTTTGCTCTGTGGAGATTTTTACTTTCTGAACTGAGAAAATTTCATTTCAAACTACAGAAAATTCATTAAAAATGTATTGAAGTATTCTCTTTTTCAGATGAAAAGAAGCTGAATAAAGAGCTACTCTGAAGTGTTCTGCACAGCATTAGGAGAGTATGCCAAAACAACACAAACAACTCTGGGCTCCCCGGTGTTGTATCGACTGTTGTGGATTTTTTTTTTTTTTTAAACTGATTACA
>VYZW01054413.1:0-11137 GCA_013401315.1 Balaeniceps rex | reverse complement strand
AGTCCATAAACTGATTACAGGCTGAGGTACTTCTTATGTCCTTTTCTTTACTAGGCTAACAATTAGAGCACTTGCCCATAAAAGACCTTCAAAGACTTCAGCCCATTTTACAAGGTGTATATAGATGCAAGTTCCCAGACAACATAAAATAACTGTAACCATAACCATATACTTGAAGTAACCATAACCAGTGGACCATTATAGCAAAGGAGAAGCCCCATGTGGTCCCTTGAAGCATACTAGGTGTTTTGGTGCAGGATCTGGAGTGGGGAACAGTGCATGATTCAGTTGCTGGTTCAGGAGACACATTTTTCACAGGGTTTCTGGATGCCTTGTTTGAGGAACCTCAAACAAGGTTTGGGTTCCTTATGCCCAGGGAAGCTTAGCACCAGGTAACGTTGTATGTGGAGTGCATATAGACAGGTGTTAGAGTGCCTACAGATGTTGCTGGATTTAGCCCTGAATACTGCTAAGATAGCAGCTGATAAAGCAGTTTATGGACTTCCAGTGTGGGAACTGGACTCGACTGAAGAGGTCTAAGTGTTACATGGGTTGTATGGACACAGATCCAGCTATAGGAGGTCTATTGTTCTCCAGGATTACAACAATCCTGTGAGCTCCACCCCAGCTTTGTGGCTAAATGCCATAGAGGTTTTGATACTTAGCTCAAAGAGAGACTTTGTAAGGGTGAAGGTAGCCAGTCAGAAATTAAATCAGCCTGGTTATTTGTATGGGCCTGGGCCTGTCTGAATGATTTTTGCTACTGCAATATAGCAGCCTCTTTTTTGCCATGCAATTGGCTTTGATTCCTTTATTTTTTCTCTTTAATAACATTCTTTGCTTTTATGGAAACCAATTACATCTGTCAGTTTAGGCTGGAAGTTGCGCTTGTGTTTTTTCTAAATTTCCAGCTCCTTTAAACAGCATTGCATCTTTGTTATCGGATTTATTGTGGGCTATAAAGCACAGCAGTGCCTTGGAGACAGTGTGTGTAGGCTCTGCTTTGTATGTTGAGAGCTGAAGGTTGAGAAGGTGGGATGCCTTGGGACTGCAAAAGCAGGCCACTACCAGATTCCCTGTCCGTCACATGGGAGTAGGTGTTTGAGGTCTGCTTCCATGCTCTCCATGTGGCTCCCAGCCTCTTTAAGCAGCTCTACTCTCTGAGAGTTGCTGCAGGTGGTATTACCCTATAAAACTCCTTTTCAGTATGTTTTAACTTCAGCATGTAAGATTACAATAAATATCACCTTTGGAGAGCAAGTCTGATAAATTTTATCCCTGAATTTGAGAAGAGATTATAACTGTTCATGAATGTAGCTACATAAGTAAGGAAATTATGTATGTCTGCTCCAAATTTCCAAATGAAAGCCTTTTTTTCTGTGATTTTAAGAGCCTGGAATCCTACCAGCATCTTGGGCTTTGATAATTTTCACATCCACCTAGCTTAGCTAAGATGTCAATATTGATGCTTCTGAATATATTTGGTTGTTATCAGACTTGTGACCACTTGTAGATCACTGTATCTGTCAGACCTTTTTCAATCAGTTCTTGTATAATGCGTTTTTATCTTGCCCTTATTTTCATAGGTTGTCGTCAATGAGCTGCATTCTAAAATATGAGCAATTAGACTCCTCTGGGACATGAACAAAATCACATGAGCATAAATGGCCATCAGCTTGCTATTGCAAGTGGTGATGAGGAGAGAAGTTGGTTTGGCAGATTCTGCAAAATACATGTGTCTGTATGCCGAGAAAGGTTTGGGAAGAGCCAATGTCTAATGTATTGTTCGATTCTCTGTCCGAGGCATCTGTGGGCAAAGCCTAATAATGAGGTGCATCAGAACCTAGCTATGAAAACTTTTGTTCACGTTCTGTATGAGCCTTTTAAGTATTTAGCCATTGAGTGCTCATTGCGGTCATTGAAGCTCTCACTTGGAATGCAAAAGCAGTGGATGTAAATGCTATCAGTAGGGAATAAAAATGCTGTCGTCAGAGGCAAAAATACAGAAGCTGTGCTGGAAACAGGAGACCTGCACAGTTCACTGAAAAAAAAAAATGCACTTAGCAGCAGCTTGCCAAGAGTTTTTAGCCTGGAGGTAATACACGACAGAGATGTCCCACTGTAAACCTGAGTGAAGCCAAAAGGAGGGATTGAGGAAAGATTAGGATATGCTGTCTTCTGGGTGTTTCCCTTTGAGCCACCTCAGGATAGTCCCTTTCTAGCATCCTAGTCTCTGAAATCCCTTTCTGAGACCCCCTAGCTCTCTGATAAACACAGGATAAGGAGCCAGGGATCCCACAGGAGGAGAGCCTCTCCTGTGAAGCTCTGGATTGCAAACGCTGGGCTAAGTTCTGTTCACCCCAGCTTTTTAGATGCTGGTCCCCCTCAGTGAAATCCAACATCCAAACCCATAGCAGCGTTTGAACCTAAACCCAAGCAGGTGCTATTCACACTGATGCCATTGCAAAGGCCTTTCTTCTTCCTGCATTTTTTGTAGGAGCGGGGAGGAGGAGAGAAGGGCAGGTGACAGGGAAGTAAAGGTGGGCAGTGGATGGGAGGGAGAGGCAAATCTTTTCTCAGATAATCTTGGCATAACTTGATAATAAAACGTTTGTTTTCCAGGGTCCTTTAAGGTCTTGAGATCACTGTTTTTATGTCTCTCTTTCTCACAAGTATGTTGTGGAATGCAAGTCTGGCTAGAATGTTTCAATTTGGTTACGTAGAGACTGGTTATATTAAATTTGGTTACGTACTGAACTCCAAATGAAATCCTTGGTTAGGTAGCCAGCCTCTGTCTCAGCACACACTGTGGTCGGTTGCTCAATCAGACGGGAAGAAATGATGTGTGGCAGTGATGTTACAGATGCTCAAAGCGAGAGCTGAGGGGATGAGCCTGAGCATTCTCTTGTTTCATGCAGCTTGATTTATCATTACCTTGTTCACATGAAAGTCAAATTCATTGAGTAAATTATCTTATATAGTGTGAGCATCTCTTACTTCCATTATCATAGGAGCAGGGTGTGCTAAATTGAGCAAATCAACCAAATCATTACTTAATTGTGTGCTTAATTCATTGCCATGGATTTTCCCCATGAGTATTGGTTATGTCCTTGCAAATGCGTTGCTGTTGCATTTCTCTGTAACCATTATTTTGGTTTTTTCACTATTCAGTTAATACGTAGTACATTAATGTCTTTAAATTTAGGTAACCCCACAAGTAGTTAATTGAGGTTACAAATAGCTTTGTGTTGTGTTATTAACATGTTTATTTAAAGAGTTTTCTAGGGAAACTTGTATAGAATAAAGCATTTTGCGAGAGTCATGAAGAAATGAGAGAAGTACAGAAGATATTTTCTACTGTGTTTGTGCTGGAGCTACTGAAGAGTGAGGTACAGATCCCTACAATGGCCAAAGTACAGTGGTCCAAGGCCACCAGATTTAATCTCAAATCCTGTTTGTTTTTTGTTTTTTTTTTTTTTTTTTAAATTTAAGTTTTGTCCCATTTCTGTTTCTGTTTCTCTCCTCTGCTTTTCAGTTCCTGCTTTCCTTTGTCCAATGATCCTCCCCGATATCTCTTCACAATTAATTCCCTCAACTAACCTAATAATTGACTTCAATGGGACTTGAGGACATGTTCAAGTGCTCTCCTGAAGAAGGATGCTCTAGTTAATCAGGACTGAAATTGCCTGTGAAGTAAATAACATTTATGAAGAATTTTCTGAGTTATGAATAAATGTAAGAACAATTTTGTCACGTTCATTTTGTCACAAATTACTTTATTCATAAATTGTTCAGGCAGCTAGATAAACCTCTCTCAGATACCTAGTGTGGAAGAGAAATAACCCCACATACATATTCATTTAGGAGCTTTTGTTGACATCCCAGAGTGCAGGAGTTATACTCTGCAATCCGGTGTTTGGACAGTGAAACAAAGACAGTTTTATTTCTTTCTTGCTTTTTTTCTTCCTGATTATGTCTGTACTAGAAGTTAAACACCTAAACTAGTCTCTGGAGTGTTTTTGGCTTGCATCAGCTAGCCAAGTGGTTTCTGGACACAGTTTGGGAGTTCCTGATGGGAGCTTTCTCAATACATAGTTGCCCTCACTGGAAGGCAAGAGAAGTAGATGGCTTTACTCATTTCTGTACCAGCTGGCCTCAGCAGCAGGCAAAGGTCCTGGGCAGGTTTAACCTACTAGTAGAGGTGCACCAGACTGCAGTGGGGTAGAGAAGTGTTCCTTAAAGGACTGTAATTTTACCTGGCCATTAAGCAGAAGCTGCAAAGGAGCTTATTTGAGTTGAATTGTGAACGTATGGAGGGATGCAGCAAAATGTGTTTGTTGAAAGTAGACTTTTTAGAAAGCAGTTGCACAGGAATCCCCCCCAGGGTGAGAATAATCCTAGCTGAAGGTTAAGCTTGATTACCATTAGTGGCATTGTATGCCATTAATACCTGTATTTCAAAATGAAATTACATGTATTACTGTAATTTGCAAATGCTTTTAATTGTGTAGGAAATAACCCTAAACACATTCCCTAAATTTGAGATAAAGCCATTTAGTATTTCAGACACCACAAGTGAATGATCTTGTGGGTGCCATCACGTGTGAACTTAACAGCCCGTGATCACATCCAAGCAGTGGCATACAGCTAAATCATCTGAGACATACCACAACTTTTTCCACTCGGACTAAGATACAGTGATAGCTCCATGAATCATCAACCACATGGCCAAAGTGCACGTATTCTAGAGAAACTCTGCACTCCTTGTAGTCTTTCAGGTCTGACACTACACAGACAATCCTTCTGGCCTTTGCTTGCAGGTAGATGATTTCGCTTCTTGCAGATCTTGTAGATCTCTTGAGTCCATGTCGTTTTCATTAAACATAAGGGAAGCACTGGAGTTGTTTGGAGCTGAAATGTTTCATAGAGATTTCTTTGACTAAGAAAGATGTCATAAAAAAATGAAATTATCACAGATTTTTATTTTCAATTATAACATTTGGGTTTCTTCTGTGTTAAAAACTTGAGCTTGAAAAACTAAGACAATTAATTGAAAAATAATCTCTAAAAGGCCTACGTTTACATGTCAAAACCCCCAAGATTTTCAAAATTTCTATGAAAAAAATGCAAATTTTGTCCAGTTCTGATAGAAAAAGACAGATTAATAAAATAGCCACTGGGTAGGGATATTTTAATAAATAATTACTTGACCTAATGAAAGAATTTCAAGCGAGTGGTTGCATCAGCCTCCAGACTTACAGTTTTAATACTGGTGATAGAGAAGGTCATAGAGAAGGATAGCATTCAAAATGTAAGAAAAGGAAGATGACTGAATCAAGGACAGATCTTGTTTTACTCTACTGACCATCTGCACAGGTCTGTGGCCCTGTACTGCAGAGACAATAAGGCTCTGTACCCTGCTTGCCTTGAAGTGCATGAGAGTTCAGGTAAATAAGAATGATTCCTGACCTATATATTTATAGACAAATTGCCAGACTTTTGACTTTGCACAAAACTATTCAATATAATGACATGGATATTTCCAGCAACTCTATAATTAAAGACTAATTTCACAGAAGTATCAGGCATGAGCCTCCATGGTCTTTTAGGAAGAATTTGGTGTTTTGTAGATCTGGCCTTACAGATAAGTCTAAGATATAGGGTACTGCAGGTATCAATACCTGTTATTAATAATTGAAGGGAATTTAGGTTAGGAGGAGGTAAGGACGGATAAATGTAGAATGGCATTGTGGCTAAAGAATTGCATTCTTAGATGAGGCTGGAGAAAAGAATTAATTAGCTTTAATAGCAAAGAAATCAGCAATGGACAAATAAAGTGTCTTGGTAAGTCAAATTTTTAGAGAATTTTTTATATACAAGACAAAATTTAGAGCTATGGAACTAAAAAAAAAAATCATTAAATGTCAAGAAGTGTGATACAATATGGGAAAGTGTAACCAAAAATGTTACCTCAGCTGGAGCAAATGTTTCCTAGTTTGAACTGAATAGCAAGCATATCTATAACATACTATTGCAGCACACTGAAAAATATGTTAGTTGCCATCTGGAAAGTTGCAGTGATTGCACTTTTTAAAAATTTCCTTCTAACAAGAAGCAATTTTGCAATCTATCTCAGCTGTGGCAGAAATTATCAAGATGAAATGCTTCTTTACCTTTACTTAAATGATACATTATGCAAATTGAAAACAGCAATTTAAGGAAACAATTACATAAAGAGAACAGCTTTTCTGATCCTCGAACAGGAAATGTTAAGGGATAAAAAAAGCAAACCCTAAATGCTGTTGACTTCAAGCTATTACAGGAAAAAAGCTCAATACCTTTCTTCATTTCAGGACTTCCTGGCTCAGCAATTGCCAATAAAGACAGTCCTTGTATGACTTCCCTGATGTGAGGCCATTAAAAAGCTGAGGACAAGTAAGTAAAGTTACACACCTGCTGGAAATATGAAACGTGAAGGTAGAACTATTGAAAAGGTATAGGGGTGGTAAAAAAGTTACTTCCAGGGCAGAACTGAAAGCAGACTCTTACCCTGACCTAAATTACTGCACCCCCTTCACATTTATCAGCTTTTAGGGGATTCGTGGCTCTTTGCTGATAGTGTCAAACAGCCCAGTGCTTGCTGATTGTCCTGGTTTCAGCTGGGAGAGAGTTAATTTTCTTCCTAGTAGCTGGCATAGTGCTGTGTTTTGGATTTAGTGTAAGAATGCTGATAACACACTGATGTTTTGGTTGTTGCTAAGTGGTGCTGACACTAGTCAAGGACTTTCTTTTTCAGCTTCCCATGCTCTGCCAGGTGCACAGGGAACTGGGAGGGGGCACAGCCAGGATAGTTGATCCAAACTGACCAAGGGGCTATTCCATACCATATGACGTCATGCTCAGTATATAAACCGAGGGGAGTTGGCCGGGGGGAGCGATCGCTGCTCGGGGACTGGCTGCGTGTCAGTCGGCGGGTGGTGAGCGGTTGCATCACTTGTTTTCTTTTCCCTGGGTTTTGTTTGTCTCTCTCGTTCTCCTTTTCATTACAATTATTATTGTTATTATTATTATTATTATTACTATTATTATTATTATTATTATTTTATTTCAATTATTAAACTGTTCTTATCTCAACCCGTGGGTTTTCTTACTCTTGCCCTTCTGATTCTCTCCCCCATCCCACAGGGGAGGGGGAGGGGGAGCGAGCGGCTGCGTGGTGCTTAGTTGCCGACTGGGGCTAAACCACGACACTGATCCATGTCCATCAGTGAGTGTTTTTTACTAACAATTTATTTATGTCAGGCTTTAAAACTGAGAAGATGGTCAGTGTCTCTATGGCTGGGGAAAAACAGGGGTGTTCAGGTGACAACAATACTGTGTCCCACTTCAGTAATCCATCCCCATCATGCATTTCAGCGATTTTAAGCATGTGTTTACATCTTGTTGACTTCGTATGCTCTCTTGATTATCTGTATGTAGATTACCTTTTAGTCTTCCACATTTTGACTGGCAACTCAAACTCACAGGCTGACGTTCACACAGTGAGGGAGACCTTTGACATTGGGGAAAAACCTGCTAGCTGCTATTGTACTCCAGCACAGGGCTGTCAAGGGACTTGTTGGAGTCTTTGTCATGGCTTTTTCTTCTTAAAAAACCTGTATCAGAAATGTTTTAATGCTGTTGGTCCTGCCTTGGGTATGAGTCTGGATTAGCTGATCTCTTAAGGTCCATTCTTGAGGAAAAATAAGGTGTATTTCCTTTATTCAGAAAAAAAATTAATCAAGTTTTTATTTTTTAAATTATTATTTTGACTCATATTTTTGTGAGTATAGCTCCTTGTGTTTCTTAAGCGTTTGCATCTTTATTATGAGGACTCCTGCTACTGTCTTTATCACATGGTGTGATTTGGCGACTGGCAGAAAAGCGTAGCCTTCTTCTAATTCCATTCAGACTCTGTGTCTGTATATTCAGTTTTCTTAGGTAAAAATAGAGAAGTTAGATCATTTGTATGTAACCTGATCAAAATATTATTTTTTTGTATCAAAATATAGTTTTTACAAAGGTTTTTCTTAGACTATGATGTTCTCAGCATTGCTTTTAGTTTTTAACTGTGCTGCAGCACAGCTTTATTTACCTTGTCGAAGTAGTATGCGTAATGTAGTGGCGAGTGGTGAGACCAAAACCGAGTGTCAACTAGGCCATTTAAATTATGTCCTCTCTTCTTTTCAAAAGGTGCAGCTAAAAGGTCCTGCTCTTCTCTTTTTGCCAGCCCTCCACCTGCACACCTTTCTGAATAAATATTTCAGCAGTAGAGTGATGGAGGGGGCTGTGGTGCAAGGAAGATGTGATGTCAAAGAAGCAAAAGTGGCAAATGGATTAACTGAAGCTGTGTGTGACCGTAAAAAATGAATATGAATGGTATGAATATTTGGGGGTGGAGAATAAACCTGGACCCTGTTAGCTTACAAAAAGACAGCTGTGATGTACTGGGGTCATGGCTGTTAATTGCCTGCTGTCATCACTACTGACATCACTGTATATTGGGATAAGGGACAAGAAGAGGTTGGGTGCATTAGTATCATATATTCTTGGAAATATGTTTAACTGCTGCACAAAAGGTATATATTTTTAGTTAGGATGTGTTTGTTATTTTAGACTATTATTATTTAGGGTTGTGTTTGTGTTTTCTTTGTTTAGGGTTAGGTGCTAAATCTTAATTGTCGCTGAAAGTAGAGTTTACTAGATAGATAGTTGTTTGCAAGTAATCGCCTGTTCTTCTGGCTTCCCTCTGTTCCCTAATATTATAATTCACTGTGTCCCCAGCTGAACATATATTTGTATAGAGAGGTAACGTGGTAAGCACTGAAAATGTGATAAAAATTCTGGTAATAGAAAACATCCTTAGATTGAATTGACGTATATCAGTTCTCTTTAAATTTAGTGAGAAAAAAGTAGGTCTATAATTAAGATGTTCAATTTGCAGACTAAATTATGAGATACAATGAGTGAAGAAAACTGAGCTGAAGACAAATTGAACTAAGAAGCTCAGAAATTGAGTGAAGATGATGCCTGGGATTTCCTTAAGAAAAGAAAGGAAAGATCAGGAAACTTGGGATTCAAAATATGTAGCAAAGATCTTCATACCTTTTTAAGTGACTAAACCTCTCAGAAAGGATTTTGGGAAGTATTTAGAATGCCTTCAAGCAGTTGAAGAAAGGCTGAAGATTTAAGTAAATTGCCTTGGAGGTCAGAAAATGAGTGGGTAAAGAAAATTACATACAGTTAACCTCAGTTAGACATTGAAAGGGAATTAAAGCAAAAAAGGGCTTTTTGCTTAGTAAATAAGGACGAGATAATGACACTTTACATATTGTATTAAAACAGTATTAAGAGAGAGAAATAATATAGGGAAATAATATAACAATAGTAATAGAGAGTTTTACTGAAATAATATACAAATGTATGAGTAAAGTCATGAGAACGAAATATCTACCCATCAGCAAGGATTGAAAAAACAGTCTCTTGATTCAATAACTTTAATTTCTGAGAGTCAAAACTCGTGGGTGATGATAATGGAGAAAGTATGATTAAGGATGCTGTGACATCTTTGTGAAACAAGAAGCAAGCAATGTAGCTTCATGAAGGACCATGCAAAATTGGAGGGGGGGAAACTTAAGGCACAGGTAAAAAATAAAGGAGACATTTGCAAGAAGGCACTATTAAAGGCACTATTAAAACCAGCACAGAAAAGATAAGAGTAATAATGAATTGGTTTGGCTGAAACTAATCAGGTGTTAAAAGGATTTACTAACTGGACAAGGGTAAGAAGGAAAGGAAATTAGAAAAGTAGGTCCGTTAATTTTTAAGAAGCTAATGGGTCAGGAAAAAATAGCTGAGAATTCAGAATCTCTTTAATAAAAGAAAATAAGGACGTTGAGCTCCAAAAAACAAGCTCTTGATTAAAATCAGCTTTTCTCATTTCTGTGTTTCCAAGAGAAAAATGAAATGGGATTTAAAAAAAAAAATCAACAAATGAGAACATGATATTTTGCATTTTTAAAGTAACTTGGAGACTATATGCAATAAAATGTTAGAGACATTTAGAATTGAATGGGCAGGTATTGTATGTTCACCACCTCTGATTAAGAAGCTGTGTAATTGCACTAGGTTCATGTTATACCTGAGCTAAAAGCTCTGCTGGGACATGACCTGCATGTTGAAAAGGTGATCTGTTGCTGGAAAGCTTCCCTCTGGCGCACACATTTCAAAGAAAGTAGTGCTGACAGTGTGTCTGATCCAAAGCGAATTATGGGCATTATGAAACCCGTTGAAACGGGCTCTTTTCAAGACTTTGGTGGAGGCATGGCTGACTTTGGCATCCCCTTGAGACTTGGGTGGGAGCTAGATGCTGAATTATGCAGGCTGAAGCAGATATGCAGAAGAGTAGAAGGCTGCCAGTGGGGATTTTGGGTGGTGTCAAAGGGATTTGGCCACTTCCAGGTTTTGAGGGTTGCTGAATGCAATTATGTTGGGAAAAACAGGGTTGGCTAAATCCTGCTGCGGGGCCTGCCTACCTCTTCTTTAGTACATCTAACCTTTAGGTCAGATCAGTAATTTCCAACACATCAAGAGCTGTTAATCTGAGTTTGTAGCGTTCACTTAAAAACAAACAAACAACTTGATTCATTGTAAGCTCTTTCAGCAGACTTCATTTCGCTAGTGGGGGATGTCTGGTGAGAGATCCAATAAACCGTGGGGCCAGGAGGAACATAATCACCTTAACACCAATGTGTGCCATATAACTGTAGCCCCGGGGACCCTGTCTCGGTCATGTTTGATAAGGTACACATGAAACGATAGACTTTGACCCAAGGACCTTACAAGCCTTTCACTAGTTATTTGTTTTTATGTTATTTAGTTTTTCTACATTCTTCTTTAAGCTATTCCTCATCCTTAATTTTCACTACTATGGAGCAATTTTCCCTTCTGCAGTGCCTGTCCTTCCTCTTTCAGTGTGTGTCTCTAGTGCTTTCGCCAGGCTGTTCGTTCTGTCTTCCCCTTCCCCTTGCTATGTCCCCCCACAGTCTGGTCAGATGTAAGCCTGTCGTGGTTTAGCTCCAGTCGGCAACTAAGCACC